>PVIU01015034.1:0-49716 GCA_004026605.1 Ondatra zibethicus
TGGTGCCCTGCCCTGTTGGAAGTCCAAGGCCCACCCCCATCCCTCCTGGCCTAGGAAGGAGTGCATTCAAAAAGACTCGGTTCTCAAAAAGTTAATACATGCAGAAGAGATAGGTCCTGGTGTCATTGTTGATGGGTTCTCCATCTGCCAACTTTCGCCGCCACATTCAGAGAGTCTGGTTTGATCATATGCTCATTCAATCCCAGTCCAGGTGGATTGGTGTGCTCCCATTAGTTCAGGCACACTGTCTCAAGTTAAATCTGGCCCGGTTATTCCATCTTATGAGGAGAAGCACTCCTGTGCTCGTGATCATGTGCAGCAAAGCTACACTTACCAAGAGGCCAGGGCAATGCTCTTCATTATCCAGCAAACTCTTTCTCTGCAGCTTGAAGAGAGATGTAAGCGCCAAGCCAAGTCAAGTATTTCATACTGAGGACAATGTTTCTTGGTTTATGATATTACATGGCCATGAGGAAAATTACAGTCTATCAAAACCCATCCCTCTGCAAAGATAAACAGTACAGTGGAATTACCCAAGGTGCATGAGATTTTCCAAGGATAGAACTCACAGAGGGACATATAACCTTCTTATACCAGAGGCAAGGCGACTGATAGTCTTGTTCAGCTTTTCTCTCAAGGGACAAAAGTCTGCCTCACTCAACACTTGTGCCCCCTTCCTATTCTAGAGACTGAGATATCAGTAACTCCACCGCTGTCACATCTTAAAAGGACAAGAGGATCCTTTGATCTTTGATCAGAGCTTTCATTTCTAGTCTTTTCCTAAGTTCCCCTAATTCAGACCTCTCAGCAAAAGAACAATTTTCACAACTCTGTCTTCTGTCAATTGGATTTAATTTGAAAAAAGGCAATTTATATAGTCTATTTAAATGGAGAAAAAACTGCAAATGCAAAAATATATCTGTACTCTGATTGGTTGTAGTGTTCTGTAGTGTTCCTTACCTAGTACAAAGAGATACTTCCTTGATGAGAGTGAGACTAGACTTCTATGTGGGCATAAGGACAAATGTTTAGATTATTATTAGAGATTATGGTAGTTTAGTAAAGTGGTGGCTTGTAGGATCTGCTCTAAGACACATGACTTCACTAGCAATGAGTTGTTGACTAGATTTCTACTATTAATCATGGTTCCCCACTTGGTGAGTTGGTCTTAAGACCAAGTGAAGAGCTGTGAGTGGCTGCCAAGCTATACTTGGTATTACTGCATGTTTATGGTTATGGTGCAATGTTGGTTGGCCAAGCAAAATGCAGAATTGTGGTGCCCAGTCTCAATAGACAAATCTACAAAACAGACCCACACCTAAAATTCAGGGAATATTGAAGAAGAGGGGTTGGATCTATTGTAAGAACCAAAGGACTAGGAAGTTTGCAGTGGAAATTATGTCTCCTGGTAATGTAAAAAGCTATATCTATAAAGATTTGCCAACTGGACTGCCAAAAAAAATCATCTAAACAACACTGATATCAATAGACATGCCAAGTGAATGGGGAAAAATCTACAAGGATGCAACCCTACCCAAAGAGGTCCAGGCAACTAAGGAATGCTGATAGAGAGAGAAATATTCTTCTCCAGGAAGACCACACCAATTTGTTAACCAATATTGAAAGTCAGACTAGAAAACATACATATTTGTTACATTATATAAGCTGAGAAATTTATATTTAGGGATACATATTTATATATGCATGTAATTATGTTTAATGAAGAAAGAGAACATGAATCTGAAAGAGAGCAAAGAGGGGTATATGGAAGTATTTGGAGGGATGATAGGAGAGGGAGAAATTATATAATTATATTATAATCTCAAAAATAAAAGGGGAAAACATATCTGAACTTGAAGTAGTAAAAACAGATCAAACTTGTCTAGGTAAAAGATGTGTTGAACTAATAGGAACTTACTTTATTACCTTACCTCTAAACAGAGGTTATAGCAGTAATTATTTTGTTTATTCCTAAACCATAGTTGAATATCCTATAAGTGATTTTTAAATACATTAATCAAAATTCTTTAGCAAAATAAAAATCTCAGAAAAACCAAGTTATGAATAAAGCTTCATGTCTATTACCACAAAATTTTTATTCTAGTACCAGAGTCAGAAATACACATATGAAGCCGAACTTCTATTGCTGCTTTTGCCAAATACCAACAAATGTGGCACTATATGGCATTATAATATATATCTAAAGTAAGTTCAAGAGACACATGATAAAGATTTGATTGGTAGATGGGGGCTTTGTGAAGAAAACATGGATGGGGCTTTTGTCTTTATGATTGGGATTTCCTAGACTTTTGTAGATGTGATAAACAGAACAAAGAAAACAACTTTTTGAGGAAATGGCTTGTTTCATCTCACACTTTCAGGTTGTAATCCATCACTGAGGAAGTCAGGGCAGGAACTCAAGAAGGAACAGAGGCAAGAATCATGTAGTTGTTTACCAGTTTGCTCTTTCTGACACCTGATTATCCAACATTCTTATGCAATATAAGACCCCTTGCCTAGGGATGGCATCACCCACAGTGCGTTGGCCCTCCTATACTAACCAGCAATCTAGAAGAAATCTCATAGCCCAGTCTGTTCAGGACAATCCTCCAAGTGGGATTTCCTCAGATAATTCTTGATCATATCAAGTGGACTACTAACTAACTAGGAAAATGGGCTAATCCATTATTGAGTTAATAATTTCAAAGGATAATTGGGTGATATTAACAGCACTATAGGAAACTGTGCTTTCAACAAGGGGAAGAAACCAAGTCACTGAAGATAAGTCACTGAAGACTATATTTTGTCTCCAACTCTTTCTCTCTTTTCCTGCCAGACATAATGAGATAAACAACATTCACCCAAGTTGTATCCTGCCATGATTATATATATAACCATAGTTCCAGAAATGCAGGAGTCAAGGGATCATAATTATCTGATACAATGAGTCAAAATACACAGTTTTTCAATTAAGTTGGTTAATAATGAAATGATTCTACAAAATGTTGGGTTTTCCCATGAGCCCAGCTCTTGTCTTCAGTTTCTTGGTAGCTAATTGGCACCATCTCTCTTCCAGAGGCAGCCTTTAAATGACTAAAAAGCCTCTCACGACACATGTGGTTTGTTGTGTTTGATCCTCCAGATCCACACAGTAAGCCTCATAGCCTCTGATCAGGATGAGCAGATCTTGCTGGGCAGATCCACATAGTAAGTCTCACACTCTACCTCCCATCAGCACTGTGGTCTTGCTGGGCAGATGTTTGTCACTATCGCAGCTTAGAGTTCCTCTGAAGGTCACAGGGCATAGGAGGGTTTAGGGGCAGAATGAGACTTGTAGCTTACGGATCTGATTGATGGGTGGGAGTATTGGGACAGTCTACCTGCAGAAAGCTTGTCTGCTGACTGGCTAGAGAAGCTGGGGTGGGTGGGGGAGAGGCCTGGATTTTTGCCCCAGCACTAAGGGCCTAGAGAGTGGGGTGCCCAGCTAGGTGGGTGATAACTTACCTCTTGGTCTGCTCTGTGTAGTCGCAGCCTGCACCATTGGCTCATTTCACTAATTGTTAGATTTGTTTGTCGTGGTTAATTTTTGCAGTTTTTATACATTCTCGATATTAGCCCTTATCTGAAGCTTGCTTGGTAGATTTTCTCCTATCCCATTGGCAGTTTCTCTATTGCTTGTTTCCTTTGATATGCAGAAACCTTAATTTCATAAATCCCAGTAGAATTAATTTAGTCACAAAGGAAGTTGAATCCATGACATTTTCTCTCAAATTTATGCAACTCAAAATTATTATGTTAACTAAAATGAGCCAGACATTTAAAAAGACAAACATGGAATATTTTATTTCAACCAGAACCTAGATTTCAATTTTTACATTTGTATATATATATGCAGGGCATTGTAGGTCATGAGGTGGGATGGGGATTGGTTGTATGTCATGAACAAGAAAGAGAACCATGAGAGAAGTGGTTGACTAGTCCAGGAAAGCAGGGGGATATGAGGAGGTAGGATAATTGAATGCATGAGGCATCAGTGGAGAAGAGTGTATTTGAGAAAGCAATGGGATTGAAGGAGGAGCTCAGGAAGGGGAGTGTGGGCAAGTACTAATGAAAACAAAGTTTGAATGAAAAGCACTGTAATGAAGCTCATTAACTAGAAACTAATTTTCAAAACTAATTAAAAGATAGAACTGACTTGTTTGCCAAACAGGTTTGATGATGGGAAATGGTCGGGTGTTAGTGTATTCAGACAATGATTATGAAGAATATCTAAGTCAAAGTGGGAAAAATAGTACATGGAAATAATTCACAGCAAAATGTAGGCCTGGCCAATGGAGTTTAGATCCTGGATCAAGTCACTGATTCAGTGGGACTGGAGGACAATGATGGGTAGGAAGTGGCTTTTCAAGATGGAAATTTGGGGAATGAACTCTTGATGAGAATAAGTCCTATGATAGATCCAGAAAGTGGGAGATTAGTGTGTCTGGAGGAGAAGGAATGTGGAAGCCAGCATGCTGAACATGGCTTCCTGGTGGGGACTAAGAAAGGGAAGTCATTTGGGGCAAAATAGGAAGAACTCTCAGTAAGTAGTAAGTAGATCAGAGTAAACATGAGTGAACCAAATGCTGGATATAACTGTTTAGCATGGATGTAACTGTATGACATGGATGTAACTGGATAGCATGGATGTAACTGTATAACATGGATGTAACTGGATAGCATGGATGTAACTGGATAGCATGGATGTAACTGGATAGCATGGATGTAACTGGATAGCACAGATGTAACTGGATAACACAGATATAACTGGATAGCATGGATGTAAATGAATAGCATGGATATAACTATATAGCATGGAAGTTACTGGGTAACATGGATGCAGCTGGATAGCATGGATGTAATTGTATAACATGGATGTAACTGGATAGTATGGATGTAACTGTATAACATGGATGTAACTGGATAGCATGGATGTAACTAACTGGATAGCATGGATGTAACTGGATAGCATGGATGTAACTGGATAGCATGGATGTAACTGGATAGCATGGATGTAGCTAAGGTAGTGCCTCAGAGGGACTTAGCAGTCTGTAAGCAGCAAGCAGCAAGTGAGGGCAGTCTTTCTTTCTCTAGACTACACTTAAGAAAGTGAAGGAATTGTCTGTCCAGAGAGTGTTGTGCTTAGGTTTTGTGAAGGAGGAGGAAGATACTGTATCTGCAAGATGGATAGATTGATGGAAAACTTCAGTGCTGTGTGGAGCTTGGAAAGTTGCTGGTCTGTAGCCTTATTACACCGTAACTTGGACTAACTTTAGCCCCCTAAGCTCCTATTCCCTGCCTACCACTATGACAGGTTTACCACTCTATGGTTAATGAATTTAAATTTAAAAGTTTAAGAATGTGTTAACAGATCACAAGTGCCCATCAACACCATGGCGTCTGAGTCCAATAGAGATCTTCCACTATCTTGCTGCAGTTATCTCTATGATGCTTACAACACTATGAATGAAAATGTCATGTTTTATGACTTCTTCTGCTCTGCTACTATAAAACTTTATGAAACTGCTACCATGTGAGCACACAGAACCTGGGGTGAACTAGCCTTATATTTCCTAAGCCACGGTCACTCAAATTTGCCTCCATAATAAACTATCTCTATTCTCTCTCAGGTGAGAACTGTGGTTTTGGTTTTGATAGTTTCAGTATTATGAATTCAAGTAACATTTTCTTGGAATATTTTTATACAGGTATGAATGTTTTCTGTTTGTTTGTTTATTATTTAGGCTCAGAAAAATAATTCACAGGATGGAAAAATAGCTCAGTGAACCAAAACATTTGCTGGACAAACTTGACAACTTGAATTCACAGCTCTAGTGCTCACACAAAATTCTTTAGCATTCCAACTAGTGCGGATTGGTCCACACTCTGATCTCCCGGCAAGCTTTATTTGTTACAGCACAAACAAAATATCACACAAAAAGTCAGTTGTTAGCACACTCCTCTGTACCTCACACTACTGCAGGTTTACAGCTTACATCCTAAAATAAATATCCCTCCTGATTCTGGACTTGAGAAACATGCATTTCCACTTAACGTGACACTGCCAAGATAAATCATTATTGTATCTATCATTATGTTTCACTTGATTCTGGAATTTGTTATTAAGAAGAATAATACAACCTATGTTATGCTATAATGTTTGCACATAGAGCATTGCTCTTGATTATAGACCAAATATTTCTAGATTTAAAAGTACATACATACCCCAAATATGACTGTTTAGAAGGTGAAGTCACACTACTTTCTTAGGCTATTGCACAAATACGCATGCTCATTGTAATATATTAAAACAGAGGCCCATATCTACAGCACTTCTATGCTGACAGGATGCTCTGGCATTGTGACCAGTTGATGACCTGTTACATCATCCTATGGCTCTCTTGTTTAAAATATCCATTATCAATATGTTTTGAACATTACTAAATGCATATTGATCATCTGAGTTCTATTGCTGCAAAATTCCTTCTTCGGCATTTTTCACTTTTATTTTTAATTTTGGTCATTTCTAAACTTATTTGAAAAGCCCCACATGGATCCTTGACACTGACACCTCACTGGTCGTTTGCAATTACCTCATCTCAGTTTCTAATTATTCATTTTACTCAGGGTAAAGAACTGAAACTCTGCGAGGACTTCAACATTTTAATAAAATTACAGTCGTCTCTGTTGTGCTGATGAATTTGGAAGCATGACATGGTTCCAGTGACTCCTCATCTGTGCTTCTCAGTGTGTCTATGGTGTGTGTGTATGTGAGTGGTGTGTGTGTGTGTCTATGGTGTGTGTATGAGAGAGAGTGCAGTTTGTATGTGTGTGTTTGTGTCTGTGGTGTGTGTCTATCATGTGTGTGTGAGAGAGTGTGGTGTGTGTGTGTCTTTGGTGTGTGTGTGTGTGGTGTGTGTAAGTGTGTGCGCTCATGTACACATGAATATTTGTGAATATTTACCCACGTGTGAGTTGGTAAAGGTTAGAGGACAACCTCCTTGTGTGTCCTCACTTTGCGGAAGGTGTTTGTGAAGTGTGCCTCTGACCTGCATGTGTCAGGCTAACCTGCCAGAATACTTCCGAATATTTTGTCTTTGTCTCTCATTTCACAAGGAGCACTTGAATTATGGTCCTGTGCTACTGTGTTCAGCTTGATATAGGCTATAAGGATTTGAACATGGGTCCCTCTTATGTAGCCAATATTTTACCCACTGTGTTTATTTCAAACTTTGAAGCTGATTTTTCAACCACTAATAGTGTGATCAGAATTAGAAGTAAGATAATGAAAACTTAATTTTATAAAAATAATCCTAGGATAAACTCATTTTAAAAAATAGTAGACATGATAAATCAAAATCATAAGAAATTGAATTTAAAAAGTGTATTTAAAGCTTTAGCAAAAAGTCTAATTACTCTGTTTTGTCAAAAGCTGGAGAATTTGAAAGATTAAAATGGGATTTGGGGGCCTTAATGAAAATAAAGGAGTAAGCTACCATGAAACCATTTCACTTCCACTTCAGAGGAAAGAAAATAAAGGTAAATTTAAGATGAAACTCCTGGTACAACAACAACAACAAGGAGAAGGCACTCTGCTCTTCCTCCGAGCACAGGACAGCTGAACGTCACTGTGTCTTCCACACTCTGTATCTCATCAGCAACCTCCAGTTCTCCTGGGCTTTCAGGAGAGGCACAGACATATCAATCTAGCTGACTGTCAAGGATCACTTTGCAGAAAGTATCCAAGTGGAGTTGCAACATCATCTGCTTTCCCAGAGAAAAGAAAGAAGGTTGGTAAAACTAACTCTTTCCGTTTACTGGGAAATAATATGAACTTGAAGCCTTGATAAATCAACAAGAAACCTGATGCGCCCATATTAGTGTACTACCTAAATAAACAATTTTGTGAAAATTTTAAATATAGGCATTATACTATATTAAATAGATGGAGAGATAAAACATAATTTCCTACGTGTTATATGAAGATGAAGTGCAATCATGTTTTTGTGCATATCTCTGTAAACAATACAATGGGTTTCAGTAGACTCCCTATAGAACCACATTTGAAAATATGACTGATGGTGATTGTGTTTTTGAAATAGAAAGTGGGGCCAAGGGATGGCTCAGTGTTTAAAGGTACACACCATGTTATAGGAGTCCTCAGTTCAGTTCTCAGCACCCATGACTGACAGCTCCAAATGTCCTGTAATCTCAGAGTGAGGGCGATGCCATGCTCCTGGGTGTGGCTTCCACTGGCAAACTCAGTCAACAATGCATAACACACAATTCAGGTTTCCTAACATAACACTGTTTTCTACTAATGTTTTTTTTTCCTATGGATCTCTGCTCCTTTATGCCATGACTTAGTTTTTCATTGGTCTACCTCTCTAGTGCAGGGTTCTAGGATAGGAAAATACCTCCCTCACTCAGTTGATCTATTCTTTGAGGCTGGGTTTATAAGTGATTAAATTCAACTTAGAAAGATGGAACTGATTTTGTTATTTCTTGTAAAAAGAATTTTTATATTTTTGAATTTATAGTTTACTTCCAAATAAAAATATAAAAAGTTGAAGACTATAATGAAAATTTTTATCTGTATTAATAATTATTATTAACATTTACCTGCTCTGCATTTCAGGCTATTTTCCACAATCTTCCTGTGGAGTACTGGCTTCCGTATCTCTCATTTTATGGTCAAAATACTTAAAGCTTAAGGTAGCTACAGAGGCAAAAGTTCCTAGAATATAACAGTATTACATTATCTGATGGCTTTAAAACTCTTGCAATTAATGTTATTTCCTGTTCATTATTATCCACTCTGATGAGTTTCACAGTAAAGAGTTTCAGGATAGAGAGGAGAAAAATACTGCCATAGCTTCAAACTGATGCCCCTGTTTGATTTATGCTATTCTCAGTAAGAACTGCTACATGTCTGAAGTCACAAACAACATTCAATTGTATTCTATTTCACCTAGAAAACAGATTGAATAAAAACATTCAATCATAACTTACTAGAAAAATCAGACACAATTAGAAGTTTAAGTCAAAGACGCAATCATTGAATAATGTTTAAGTACATCAGATAGAGTATAAGTGATGTTACGAGTAAATGTTGTGGGAATATTCTGAAACTCTTCAAGGCTAGCAACATGGCTCAGCAGGTAAAGGTACCTGCTGCTAAGAAAGACTTCAGTCAAATTTCATTACTACAGACCCTCCTACTAAAGTAGACAACTCACTCCACATAGCTGTTCTCTGACCTCGACATGGGTGTCATGGGATATATATATATATATATTACCTTAAATATATATATATATATATTACCTTAAATATATATATATTACCTTAAAACCTTTAAAAAAGACTTTTAACACTATAAAAAAGAATGTACAAGTACTCCTCTAATTACATAATTACATATAGGTAAATAGATTGATTGATTGATCAATCGATAGATAGATGACAGATTTTTACATAGCTCAGAAAACTATAATTGCTTCTCACTTTGTTTAGGCATAAGAATTTTATTCATTGCTCCAATTTATCTTCTATTTGTGATTGAGTATGAATGATAACCTTAAAGATTTCCCTGCTGCATAAATCTCAGTAAATAAAAAAAGACATTTGTTTCTAGTAAATGTTACAATGCTCTGGAAAAGATCTGAGGATGACACTTTAGATATTTTTTTGTGAGTAAACCTTTGAACATACTCACATGAATGCAAAATTAACAAAAATGCACATTCACTTCAGAGTTCAGAGAAAAAAATTCCAATTCTCATTTTAGACATCTTTGGGCTTATTTCATATCAAGATGAATAAATACTTAAACCTGAATAAGTAGAATGCAAATCAGTTGAGGCTATTCAAACCCTATCAGCTGTCAGCATGGTCAGTGCTTTAATTGTTCTCATATTTCAACCAAGTATCTCGGCTGTTGCCATTTTGCCTAAAAATTAACATTATGGTGAATACAAAAAACAAAAAATATATTTTTCAATTTAATCTTCACTTTAGTGAGACCTTAGATTTTACCATTTATCATCTTCTCATTATGGGACAAGAGGCAAAAAAAGGGCTCAGATGAGAAACAACAGCTTAAATTTATAGACATTGTTCACTCTGAGATGGAAACTGGAGGCGTTTTATAACAATTATGCTTCCAAATATGCCTCTTCTTTGTTTTCTGCTTCACTGAACTTAGGTTTTATATATGTGCATTGAAAGATTGAGGATGGGGAAGAAAGACTGTATCATTGCTGGAATTATTTATTCAGATTTCACTGAAGACTAAGTAAAGATAAAACACTGATAATTAAGGATTTGACATGTGACATTTCCTTATTAGAGAACCAAAAAAAAAAAACCCACGTATTTAGATATTTTCTTGTTAAATTGCCTAAGATAAAATTTAAATTATGGTAACAGTAAAAGTTAATTATTATGTAACTCATCTTGCAGTATAAAAAGGAAAGGAAATGCCTAGTATTATTACTTAGAATCAATGAAGTTAGATAAACTGTGGTGGGATACTGCGGAAGGAGGGGGAGAAAAAGAAAGCCCGTGGTGACCCCACGATGCTGCAATGTTAGCAAGACTTGGAGTTCCCTGAGCGATTCTTATGAGTTCTGCCTCCATTGGGTTCCACACTCAACTCAAGTGTTCTCTGTTCCAAAAGGGGGTATCCCAGTTTAGAGGCTTATTTTCTAGTTTCAACTTTCTTTGAGAAAACTGACAAGGAACTTAATAAGAGGATTAAATTTTCAGAAAATCTCCTGGTTTCATACCTACCAAGCTAGGTGTTAGAAATGTTTTCAGTGTTTCTATTTATAGGGAAACCACCAACCTCTCCTTTTTAAAAATGTTCACACATGGGATTACAGTGAGTATGGAAACCACCTGGTGAATGAATTAAAAGAAGGCTAGATCAATCCATTGTAAGAAATATTATCATCTTTAAATATACCTAAGATGGGATGAATATTATGTAAGTTTGTTATTGTCATGGTAATAGACATCTTGATGGGATTTTGAAATCACTGTTGACACAAAAATTCCTTATGATTATATCTGCAAGGGATTATCTAGATTTGGTTGAGTGATGTGTATAGTGACGTAACAGGTGATCCATCAATTTCTCCTGCCTCCCTCTTCACGATAGATGGTGCCCTGCAAACTATGAGCCAAAAGAAACCCTTCCTTCCTTCCTTTGCTCAAGTATTTTGTCACTGCAAAAAGAAAAATAACTAATATACAGTAAGAATGAAGGAAAATGGAGACCTTGGTCTGGAAAGACATGAGTTGATTCTATGATACCGAGCTGCTCAATGGATAAAGGTGACTATAGTTTAGCGTCTGAGAAATCTTCAACTTCCTTCAGGAATTCTCTCCTCTCCAAATGATGACTGATAGTTTTACTGAGCTGCCAAGGATTTAATTATCAGTCCAATGTTTTCATTAATTCTCTGTTTTGTTTATTAGGGAAAGTGGATTCCAGGCATTGATGTGTGAAACAAAGTTTCAGTTGCACCACTTCACAGTCTCGGACCTTACTGGGTTTCATGGGATAAGATGAGAAGAACATCAGAGCCTCTTCCAGGGCAAGAACCATCATGAAATCCATAATTTATCTATCTGAAGTGAGACACTCTCATTGGGGAACTCCACTTTCAACATTCTCACACGATTATGGTTCACCAAAGCAGTAGACTATGACCATGTGAAGTTGCAGATTTGCAACACACTAATGAATAAAAAATACATATAGAAAGATACATGTTCTTCTTTTCTACAACATTTGAATTTAGATTCAAGAGAGATGACCAACTTAGTCCTTAATATATGTAAGAGAAACACTAGAGGAAGAGTAACCATAATTTCCTGAATGCAAATACATGTGAGCTCAAAAATTTAGGGTCATGGATCTTACATAGTGTTTGGAATATGACCCTAATAGGGTGAACTTTTGACGAGGTAAACCACAAGATGCCTGGAAGATGACTGATCGTCTAAACTCACAGAAGAAAAAAATGAAAAAATGTGTCTATGGAAAATTACACTATGTCACTGGTGCATAGACCGTAAGTATTGAAGTCTTTTTTATATCTAAAAACAGTACTATAACAACCACATAAATAAATACATGGGAAACCTATCAAGTCCTAGAAGAGATAGAAATGACTTGTGAGTAACTTAGCTATTTCTCCCTATGAAACTATAGACTAATAAGAATGGAGTTGACCTTGCATAAACAGACATCCTGAGGTAAGTGTGCTCACGGCCACTGTCTAACCCATCCTTTAAGAAGTAGTGTGCCTCTGCAATGGTATCAGCTTTACTACTGGAGATGTGTATTCTGTGCCTTTAAAGAAAATAACTCAAGTATAACCTTGTTCCAGTAATGGAGCCACCCATGTTCTTTAGGTTTTCATCTTGATAAATCTATTTCCTAATATTCATTTATCCTGGATTAAAAGTTACTTCTTTAGTGTGTCGTAGAACTGAGAAAATTGCCTGATCTAGATATGATTCTGGATGTGGTATCTGGATCCCCTTTTGGTATCTGTGTTTCCTGTTTTGAAAACATTCCAGTGGGATGTATAATTGTAATTTACAGTCTTCTAGATGTTTCTATTACCAGAGTCCATTTGCTTACTCAAGAAAATTACACTATAAGGTAATGCCTATTCCTACAGAATACATTATGAGTGATGTGGGGTAATTAGAGGACATTCTGTATTGAGGAGATGAGATCTTCTAGTGGGTAAAAGAGATTAAAAAATGAATTAAGATATAGAGTACACAATGAAGGGTCCCTCAGTGTCATAGAAAAGAAGCTTAAATTTGTTCTACAAGAAGTTGAAGAGTCACACGCCAGTTTTCTAATCAGAGATGGCAGGGTTGTGTCAGTCATTCCCAAATATAGCACGGACCATCATGTTAGTACTGTGAAACTCTGACCTTCACCAGTTCTCATTACTGTGGGTTAAACAGAATGTGCACAGTATTTTTCCAAGAGGACCACTTTCCTTGAGTTTATGCAAATCTTATGTGACTCCTGATTTTCTGGGAACTCTGACTTGTGAAAATACCTAAGGTAACTTATAATTTTCTGAATTTGGCAATTATAACTTCTTCTGGCACCTAAAGAAGTAACACAAGCACATGAAATATCAGCATGTGATAGAAAAGAATGAAGACTATCTTATGGTGGAAAGTGTTTCAAAGAGATAAATTTTATTTCTGTTAGGAGAACAATGAGCTTAAATTCTATAAAAGCACTGCATATTAAAACTGGGTGTCTGCTTCTCCCCTATCAGCTAGAAACAAAAGCAAATGACTTGAAGAAGGGAGAGACAAAACTCATGGTGAAATTAAATGGTCTTATTATTAAAGTGGTCTGCAATAAGACTTGGTAAACAGACTATATTGTGCTTGGTAAAGATTCATATTCCAAATGCAGTAACAAAGTGAATATTGAAACTCAAGAGACATGCTAAAATGGGTGATGACATTTCTCAAGCTTGTTTAGAGTGGATATGGCAGCCAAGGTTCGTAGTTTGACAAGAGAAACAATTCATGACTTGAGGTGTTTATCCTGCCTCTCTCTACAACCAGGTTCAGACAGGTTCCTGATATAGGGTTCTGATACTTTCTCTTAGTGAAGTAAGCAGGAACAACAGCAACAAAGAAAAAACTAGCACATATCTAAACATGAATCAAAGTTAAAGGGAATGTTAGAGAAGTTGACTGAGAAGATAATTATATCATTTTATTTAATAGTTTCAAAAAAGTAACAGAACAACCAAGTTTAGACACAGAGTTGAGATAAAGTATTTTCTCTGTTTCTTCTAGAATGACTAGTTTATGGCACAATACTGTAGATCCATCTAAATCATTAAGAGTATTAAATTATTATGTGTAACATAGAAACAAGCATGATGACAGGCAGATTGTACTTAGTAAATATTTAATACATTTTGTGAGAAGAGATAATTATATTCCTTCTACACACACACACACACACACACACAAACACACATATATATATCACAGTGCTAAAAAGAAATTCATAAAAGGACACACATCTGGGAGAAAAGCAAAGGGAGTTAGAGGCATAAAGAAAGAGAAATAAAAGGAGGGGTAGGAAACCAAAGGAAGAAAGGAGAGTGAGGGGGAGTGGGAAGGGGTGACATAATAGCAAAAGCAGTTAGTAATAAATGTCCTGGAATATTATTTAGATGGTAATTTCCTATGCCTTTATTAGTTCATTTTCCCCTTCTAATAGTTTCAGATTTTGCAGTAAGATATTTTGATTTTGAATTATTTTGCTTCTGATCAATTGTGTTTATGTCTTCCGTAGGTGGATAAACAGATTTTAGAGCATTATTTGTTAAAGAGACCCAGTTTATGCACTGTTATCAAGAATCAGATGAGAGTCTCTGTCCATGTACGAGTCTGTGTTTTCGTAGTATAATATAATGTCAGCTATTGTGATAGTTCAAGCATTGCTTTTTCTCAAGATTGCTTTAGTTCTTTGTAGTTTTCTGTGATTCCATATGTATCTTAGCTTTGAAATTTCTAGATCTATGAAGAATTCCATTGGAGATTGATGTTGATTGTATTCAATAAAAAGTGACTGTGAGGAGTTTGTTCATTTTTACAATATTAATACGCTGAGCCAGAAAAAGGGAAACATCTCTACCCTGTAGTATGTCTTTAATCTCTCTAGTTTAGAGATAACATCTCTCCCATTCCATATAGTCTAAGCAACGTTTTATTTATGGTGAAGCAACTGTGAAAGAACATGATCTCCTGCCTTTTCCCCTCAGTGCATTTGTTTCTGATATATAGAAAAGCAACTTATTTAATATCAATTCTTTTTGATATTGATGTGCAATGAAGTGCATGAGTACTTCACATTATTTCCACCCTCCATCCTCACTTTGTTACACCTCCAGTACGATACCACTCTTTCTCAAATCTATGCCCTCTTCTTAAAATTGTTGTAATATATACGCATATGCACACACACATATGTACATATATAAAATACACAAAACCTGTTGACTCTGTTTGGCATTGTTAATATGTACATGTTTCTAGGAATGACCCATTTTGAATGAGCAACCAATTCAGGAGTTCTTCCCTGAAGGAAACTGATTCTCTCTCTCTGTCTTTCAGTAATTGACTACCTATAGCTCTTCATTTATATGTGGAAACTCTAAGATGTTCTCCTAACCATCTAGCATGACAGCTGGTATTGTTATTAGTCAGGTCTTATTTAGGAAACCATATTGTTGAGATTTGATATCATCCCTAGAACATACTATCTAGCAGATTGTGTCCTATTTTGTCTCTTAAAATGTTTCCACTCCTCTTGCTTGATTTTTTCCTAAGCCTTGGTTATAGGATGGATTTTAGATGAATCAACTGGGACTAGGAATCTATGGTCACTTGTTCAGAATATTAACTAGTTATGGATCTCTGCAATAGTTTCTATCTGTTGCTAAAGGAAACTTCTTTGATGATGCATGAGAGCTACACCTCTTTGCAGATATCAGGATAGGTATTTAGAAAAGAATATTAAGTTACATTGGTATGGGACAATGACCCTTTTCTAGGGTCTAACTTCTCTCCAGCTACAGATAGTTGGCTATGTTTACCATACTAGGTACAATTTCCCTCCTATTGAGCTGGCCTTAAGTCCAGTTGGACTAGTATTGCCTACTGCTGAAGTAAAATTGTTACTGTTTGAAGACTGGCGATATCTTACCAGCCCAGTCATTGTTGTCATTCATAAGATTTATAGCTGGCTTGTACCATTACTTGCTTACAAAAATTATTATTTAAGTTTTTATAATTATTTCATATTCTTCTACCTTACTGACATGTGTATCATAGCTAAGAATCTTTTCTAGAGGCAACTTCAGGATATTTTAATATTTCAACACAGAACATCTTAAAAGATCTTCTATGGATAGGGATAATTGACTTCTTCTTTTGCTGTTTATATTATGCTTTTTTTCCGTGTATTATTTTGCTAAGATTCCAAGCCCTATATTGATTAAAAGCTGTGAGAGTGAACAAACTTATGTAAGTTTTGATTTTACAGTTGTCTTACATATTTTTCTAAGCAGTCCAACATTGGCAATATTTCTACCATAGATGTCTTCTGCTAAGTCACAATGTATTAATGTCCTTTTAGGATATTATTCATAACAGTCAAAATGCAGAATGGGCTTAGTTGTTCATTCCCAGGTCAGTGGATAGAGTGTCTTTCTTCTATACACACACAGAGAAGTATTATTGAGCCATTAAGAAAAACACAAGCATATCCTTTACAATAAAATGGATGGAGCCCAAGGGCATATTGAGTGAGATAATAATGCATATTTCATTTTATGTGTGGAGTCTAATAAAAAATAAACAAAGGAGGAATAGGGACTATGAAGTAGAAGATGAGCAGTGCCGGAAGACAAGAACCATATATGCTATTTCGTATGTGGATTGTTCTGTTTAAGAGGGGGTAGAGAAAAGTTAAAGGAGAAGATGGGAGAACACTAGGGCAAGGGGTAATCATGATCAAACTCCATATATATATATACATATATATACACAATATTATGAGCATGTATATACTAAATCTTAGGGAAACAAATCTTTTAAAACCAAGAGTAAAGGTGTCAAAAGTGACATAGATATTGACATTAATAATAGTGATAAACTTCTATAGATGTTTCATATATAAATAAGTCTTCCCAACTAAAAACCAACAAAGAAACCACATCTAAATTACATGTATGATCAACCAAATTTAACATATTTCTATAGCACATTATACACAATAATTATGGAACGCAGATTCTGAGATATACATTTATTTAATTTTTTCACATTATAAACCTAAATCAAGATTTAACAAATAAAAAATAAGAGATAATTCCTTATATCTTATCATACTACAGTGGGATAATACTAGAAATCAACAGGAAGAAAAGCTTCATAAACTTGAAATACATTATGAATGACCAATATACTTTTGAATAACCATGGATTGTTAAAGAAATCATGGGGAATTTCAAAATTTATAGAAGCAAGTGCAAATGATAACACAACATGCAAAAGCATTAATCCAGAAAATGCAATTGGAGCTTATAGATATTAACATGCGATCTCACTGCATAACTGAAGCCATCCTTTGAGTAAACATACCCAGCAACAATACAGGGAAGTCTTAAAGAAGTGATCATCTTACAAAGAAGAGATTATCTTAGTAGGTTGGGTAAAAAAATGACGGTTCTACTCATTGAGGTTATTCATTGTCTTACAGAAACAAGGATGGGCTATCCTTTGAAAATGGTGTTACATGACTTTAGTACAAAATTTGATATATATATATATATAATTTATTTTAAAAGGAGATAAAATCAATAAGCCGTGAATAACAATATACACATACTAGTTGAGTTTTTATGTTTTAAAAAGTATTAATCAGAGGACTGTAGAGATGTCACAGAGTTTAAGAACAATTGCTACTGTTGTACAAGACCTGGGTTCTAATCTCAGTACTCACATGGTGCCTCACAAGCCACCTGCAATTCCAGTTCCTAAGGCTCTGACTCTCTCTTCTGGCTTCTGCTGGCACCAGATACCCATGTAGTACATTATACATACATGCAGTCAAAACATTATGCCTAGGAAATAAAAGAAATAATTCCAAAAACAAAATAATCACTTAAAGGAGCCCTTCCATAAGTGTTTTCGCTCTGAGATGAAGCCTATATAGTATGTGACAGTTACACAGCCTAGGGTGATTATAAGATAAAAGAATGAGGTCCCAAGTTAAGATCCCCAACACTCTTGTGGAAAGCTAGGCATGATGATACATGCTATAGCATAAGTTCATATATAATAGTGTTGAATAGCTTGACAGACTAGGATTTCTATAATAATTTTCATAAATGAAATTGATATTTAAAGAATATATTGTGGTATGCAACAGCACAGACAGATTATTAAAATTGCACTCATCTTTTTACAATGTATGTTGCAATCATGAAGTACTGTGAAATGCCATGAAACCACATGAAATAATTAACTTTTGCCCTCCAAATTCTAACTTATCAATTGCATTATCTTTGAAGTAAATTCTATTTTGTGTGTGTTTTCTACAAAAGGAACATGGATATGTGTAGGACAAATATCTGAATTTATTGACTTGACCAACTCTATTTTTAAGATTGGAAATCATGAGCAAATAGAAATTCTACTCCTTAATAAATTTACTTTGTCAGGTTTAATACGAACTTTATATTTTTGGGGTATTGTCTAGCAGATGGTTACTATCCAGAATATATAAACTTAATATGTCATATTAATAAAAATATATCCAAGCTAGGAGCAATAGGACACTACTTTAAACTCTATAGAGATTAAGGTAGATGTATCTCCTTGCATTTGAGGCCATCCTGATCTACAGATTAAGTTTCAGGTGAGCTGAGATTACATAGTGAGACTGTGTCTCAAAAGATGACCAAATTTTAAAATGGGTAAATAATAATAGTTACTTCTAATAGAAAAAAATACAAATGACTAGCAAGTATCTTAAAAATTCTCAAAATATTTAGCAATTAGGAAAATGCAATGCTAGACTATAATGAAAATCTATCTCAACCCAATTAAAATGGTCACATAAATTAATAAAAAAGGCACAGCAAGTGATGACAAGCATATGGGGGGAAATGAACCTTTATCCACTGTTGACAGGAGTATAAAGTAGTAAAAAAGTTATGGAAAACAGTATGGGCATTCCTCAAAAGCCAAGGATAGAACTACCATATGGCTCAGCTATCCTACTACTGTAGACACAAAGCAAACGGTGCGCTCAGACCTTTTCTAAAGATGACAGGATCCGAAACAGCCATTAATAGTTGAACATAGAAAGAAGTCATACATAAAATGGAGGATTGTTCACCTACAAAGCAGAATGAAATCTTGTTATTTGGAAGAAACCAAATGGACATCATGGAAGTGAAATAACCCAGACACAAAATGACATGGGTTGAGTGATATTTCTGTTTATGGAGACTTGGAAGGCAAAGGATTACTAGAGACTGGAGAATAGTGCTCAAAAAAGGAGAATGGAAAGAAGGGAAAGAGAGAAGGAGGACATCAGGAGGAATGATTGACATTGTGAATCCCAATATGTAAAGAAAACCACAATGAATCCTACAATTAACATGTATCAATTATTTTAAAAATTAAGCATAAATCTCAGTTTAAATTAAATAGATTAAAGATTCATTACACAATTAAAATAAAAGCAGCTTTATTTGGGGGTAATGAGAGTGTTCTTAAAAATATAACATATATCCACATTCATAAATGTGCATAAGAAAAATTTTTAAAATGCTTAAAATAAGTCATTTCCTTTAAAAAAGTTTTCATTATCTATCTGTTGAAGTAATAAGCAGGTATCTTTGCCCATATCCTTAGCAAAAAGTAAACCCCAGCTAAAAATACTAAGTACTTCATATGGGCGCCTTGAAGTTATATCAGATTTCTGAATTCCAAGGTTGTTGCAGTAAAATTGGTCATCTAGATATTTTCAGACACATTCTAGGAATCCCACTGTCCCAAGAGAGCTGTTGAATTGTGAAGGGATTGTGGCATCCTCTGTAGTGTATTGGAGCCTGGCCTCTCTCAGAATGCAGAGCAGATCCAGAACTTTCCTGAGCTCCCTCTTTCCTGGATGCTCCCAAAGCCTTTCCCTGCACAGATGAAATGCAAAGTACTATGTTAAGGGATCTGTGACTGGAATGGCAGAATCCATTTGTGTCTAAATAGTGTCCTCAAATCACGTTGTTCATGACACATTCTGAGAATGGGAATTTATGAAGTTGACCACCCAAAATACTTTTACACTTAGAGAGAAGTATGTTGAAATGCATAACTGTATTCACTTGGTGAGTGACTCTTATGCTTGTTGCTTCCTATTTAGCTTATATAGGTGTACATGCCAACTAGTGAGACTTAATCAGCCATGAGAAGGTGTTCTTGTGTCCAGAATGCAAAAATTTTCTAGTAATTCTTGTGATTTCTAGAGAAATCCTTTTCAAATTTCTCAAGGCCGTTTCAATGTTCAGACTCCCTCACCCCCCTAAACCCTGTTTTCTCTTTCTGATCTAGTTCTTAATAAGTACCTTAAATGGTTTTTCTTATTATTTTATTTTATGGCTTACATGCAATCACAAAATCTGCCATTAGATTAGATCATTTTATGAACTTCCCTTCTTCCCACACAACTTCTTACTGCGTTCCTCAGCTCTTTTGAAGTTACACACAAAGTTCTGGCCTGCCCATGTGTAACACATGGCTCGGATGCTCTCAACACTGCTCCCTCACTGGATCCAACAGGTTATGTGTTTTCTTTCTATCCCTAAGATCACTGTACATCCAGTATATGCCTGCACATGATAACTGCAGCTACAAATTAAAATAGAAAAAGAAACACTAACCATATTCAGAAAAACAGTATGGTGTACTGTACTCGCTGATGTATAATTTAAACTGTTTAATGTAAAGCATTTTACGAATAGAAAAGAGTGGATAAGAAAACTTTCCCAATCTCTTTGACAATGTCTTAAAGACAGGAAATAACATGACAACCCCTATGTCTAATTACTACACAAAGTACAATAGGGAAAATTGGTGTTATGATTAATTTCCACAATTTAGTCTTTTAAATAAACAATGATGTAAAATGTCCCTAGGAGTTTTCTTTCTGTCCGTGTTCAGATTTGATTAACTCTGCCTTAACTCCTCTGTGAATGCAGACTTTTTCAATGTACACATTTGTAAATCTTCATATTTAACCCAGCACGTTAGACTACACCTGCAATCCCAACACTGGGGAAGACGGGCTTGTAAATCATGAGTTCAAAACTAGTTTGAGCTACAAGTTGAGATGGCTTTAACCATCAACAAAAACTCTTCCTTTTAATTTTTCTTACATGTAAAGGAATTCACCTAGAAATGAAGCACTATGAAAGACCACTAAGCCAATGACCCACTTTCCTATGAAGACTTGATTTAAAGTTTAAAATGGCCAGGTCATCATCATCTGTAACAAGGTAGGAATAACAACTGTTTTCAGTGATGTGCTGTGTGTGTGTCTGTATGTGTGTGTGTGTGTGTGTGTGCATGCGTGTAAGGACTGAACACGGCCCTGTCATAGGTTAAGTCAACACTTCACCATAACTGAGCTATGCCCCCAGCCATATTCTTACTTTTTGTTTTGTACTGGGTCCCAGTAAATTGTTCAGCTGGACTTTAACTCATTCTGTTGCCCTTAATCTCATGACACTTCCTCCTTCACCTCTCAGCCGCTAGCAATGGTTACAGTCTGTGCTGCCAGGTTAGACTCTCATTTTTATATTTAGAATGATGATTTCTAAGTCTGCGATGTTACTTTGAACAATAGAAAAAAATACCAGTAAGTGGCTACTATCAAGTAAAATAACTCATGCCAGATTTCAAACTTAATAAGGTACATGGGATTTATTAGCAAGGGTCAAAGATTGAAGAAGAATGTTCGTTTATGTATTTTTTGGATCATTACTGAGTTTTACAAAACACATTTTCAGAAAATCTTCAATACAGCCTTTTTCATAAATCATGTTATGCTTCAAAATGTTTAAAACAACTCCACGTAAGTTCAGGCATTTGCGGTCTTAATTAACTTTCTGTCCCATGGTCTCTAGTTGTTAATCAGATCTGGCATTGGCCCTGTGTTTTGATGAGAACTGTGCTGCTTTGATTAGGAAGAAAGATTTTCGACAAAAGTCTATTTTCTCTTATCAAGGGTCATTAAGAACTGGGCTATCCAGTGAGAGACAAGCTGGAACTCATTAGTTCCTTAATAAAACACTTATGAGGACACCATGTACTGAAAGAATGACTATATTTATATGGCCTTTTAAATAAACAAAGAAAAGCCAAAAATTACAAGCAAAATTGCATAAAACAGATTTATTGAAAGGTAAAAGTTGAGCAGCTAGAATAGCCACCTGCATGTCATTATCCCATCCATCACAAAATGCTTTCCTTCAAGAGAATAAGAAAGATCTTTTGAGCATTCTCTTCATTCTGTGACATGTTTTATTTAACACAGTCGTTGTTATTTTGATCTTGAGCTTATTTACCTTTGAAGTATTTAAAGTAAAAATTTAAATTTCCTACATGTTTAAACACACACACACACACACACACACAAACATACACACACACACACAAACATACACACACACACACACACACACACACACACACACACATCACAAAGCACTGCTATGCTAGCTTGACTTGGATTTTCTTTCACAGTTGCAAAGGGACATTAGTGCCCCTGCCAAAGAAAGTGGCACTGTTTTCTGTTTAGGAACAGGATCCTCTATCTATTCTGCTAATTTAAAATACAGGAGACTTTGTGTTGTTTAAAAATAGATACATTAATTAGCTCGACACAAAAATGTCTAGCAATATGTGCTAATGGGTCTTACAATAGACAAATGTGCTTGGGAGATGGATGAGGTAAATGGGTTTATTGGTCAATACTTTTCATGGTAATGAGCTTGAGCGTTTCAGGTTCAACTTTACCTTTTGCAGAGGACGCCACCAAGCCTATCTTTAGGGCAGCCACTAGTTCACCTTACCCAGAGATAAAATTCACATACCCAAAATCCTTTTAAAATGTGTTAACAACTTGGAGAACACAGTAGCTATTAGGTAAATGAGATCCAACTAAGTATGTTAGCTGTAATTCTATTCAAAACTACAAACATGTAAACTATGCAAATAAAAACCCACCTTCTTTGATATTTCTAGTGTCCTGAACCCAACAGGAAGTCCCTCCTTCTCCTGAGGCAGTCTTTCCACTCACTGTCTTTCCTCCACCACTCATCCTTCTTCAGCACATTCCAGAGATCACAAAAAAGCTGCCCTTGTCATCCTTGCGCGCCAGAGTCTGCTCCAATGTCCCAGACACACACGCTATCACTCTGCTGCCTTTTATCTCAGAAATGCTATTCTTTGGGTAGCTTCCCAAGCATGCAGTGGTTCTTGAAGAATGATCTAGACAACTGAACTTTAAGAATATTTGGCCAGTAACAGAAATGCTGACATTTAGTATTTATCTATATGGAAATGTAGGGGTGTAATTGTAAGCATCATGGGTGATAAAGAATATACTATAAATTACTTTTAACATACAGAAGAAACCACATCACTAAAAACACATTTATTATATAAGGCATTTATAAATCAGGGAGCTTAATGACTGGTTGATATTAAAATAACTGTTGAGGTATTTAGAGAAAAACTGAAGAAGAATTATGATAGGAACTGGGAATAACACTCAACACTGGAATGTGAACAGGAAACTCCTTTCAAACAGAATATTCCTGTCAAAACTTGGATTATATGGAGATGATTTCAGGGCAGTGGTCAGCCCTAAAATCATGTAAATACAAAATGTACACAAATGCAAAGAGTTTAATTCTACATTTGAGTATATATATATATATATATATATAATATTATGCAAATATATATATATATACATAACAAAACTTAAAGGAAAATAGGCTAGGGACATGAATTTGTGAGAACAAGGGAGGATTACGTGAGAGGTGTTCAAGGGAGGAAAAGAAAATTTTTGACATTTCTCCCTTACCTTGATGCCTCTAAAACCCTCCATCTACTGCTAGTCATTCTCCTTCACACTCATGGCCTCATTTTTATTTGATTCTTATAAATGTGTACATGTATACACATATTTGCTTCTAAATATAACTTACTCAGTCCATTTACTGCTATTAACTTGTTTTTTCAGGGCTGATGTATTTTTCATTAAACTTCCTCAACGGAATAAGATTTAGAAATTTAATTAAATGGATCTATACTTAATGCTATGTTCAGCTAATTCTAATTACAATGAAGATGCTCTGAATACAATCTTCTCAATCTGTATAATGGTACTTGTATAAGTATTTTCAGGGTTATTTGGTATCGGACAACCAATTTTCTGTGCTCTTTCCTGGGGAAGACCACTTCCTGCTCCCAGTTTTCCTCCATTACCCATAGTTCTTTGTCGAGGATTGAAAACCCATGAGTTATTCCCATTCCACTTTGCCATGTCAGTTGGTGTCCTTGTTTCACTCACTTTTAAGCAGTGATGATGTTGAGACTTTGTGGGTGTAGCTGATGACATTACTAGGAGACACAGTCTCACAGCAAACTCTCTGCTCTTCTGGATCTTACAGTCTTTTGGCCCCCTCTACCACAATGCCCCCTGAGTCTTAGATCTGGCAGTATTTTCTAGATGTATACAATGGGACTGGTCTTTACAACTCCATAATTTTATGGAGAGTGCTTTTCTGAATTGGTTTCTGTTTGTTACAAAAGGAAGTTTCCTCAATGAAAGGTGATGACTACATTTATGATTATAAGTGGGAAAATGATTATAAATTGTTGAGGATTGTGCTGGTCTAGTAAAGTAGTGGTTGTGATATTTTAATTTCAAAAAATAAAATAATTAAAATTATAAACATGCTGTTAATGTTTTCATTTTCCCTTAAAAATCCATTTTCCTATGATATAATTTGATCATATTCTTCCCCTCCTCCAATTACACCGAGGTCCTCCAAACCTCCAGACTTTATGTTATCTCTTACCCTCCCTCTTTCTGTCTCTGTGTCTCTCTTTTGCTCAACAAATAAACAAACAAGTAAACAAAAAAAAACAAAAAGGAAAGCAAAACAAAGCACCAATAACACAAAAAACACAAAACCAAACCAAAAAGTGCGCACACACACACACACACACACACACACACACCAAACAAAACAAAAATCATTGATTTGGTTTTTTCTGGGCCAACTACTCCTGGACTTGTAACCTACCCTGAAGTACGTTCAAATGACATCCAATGACACAGTTGATTTTTCTTTTCCCAGAAGGTATCAATTGAAAGTAGTTTCTCGGTTATGGGTGGGCCTTCCCCTTCTCAGTGCTGGGATTTTGTATGGGTTGAACTTGTCTAGGTCTTGAATGTAAGTACAAATGTGTATCAGTCTTTTGTGTCTAGGTGATTGTGCTCTTTTCTTGGAGACATGCACTGCTGTAGACCTCTTACAATCTTTCATCCTCCTCTTCTGATTACTGGACATTGAAGGGAGGAGTTTAATGAAGACATCCCATATAGGGCTGGGTGTCCCAAAGTTTCTCTCTCTGCAAAGATGTCCAGTTGTGGATTTCTGGATAATTACCATCTATCTCAAGCAGCTTCTCTGATAATGATTGAATGATGCACTAATCTATGGGTGTAGCAATGTGTCGTTAACAGTCTTTCTATTGTTGTGTTCCTTTATAAGAATAATAGCGGTAGGATTTCCCCTAGGCCTATTACTTATCTAGCCTGAGATTCTAGCAGTTTAGGAGGTTCAGGTATAGGCTCCATCTGCTATTTAATTAAAAAGAGGAAAAATGTTTAATGCTTGTGCATATTTTAATTTTTCTATAGAAAACTTATCTTCAGATGCTTTGTCTAATTCTTTACACATTTGAGAAATTACTTTGACAACATTAAGTAGGACTTCAATGTTATTCAATTAAAATAATAGTCAAAGCTCATAATTTGCCCTCAGTTTTATTAAACTTTGCTTTATCAAAAGTCATTGACTTTAAAATTTTTAAGTTGCCTAAGATATTATCAGTTTATAGCTAATAATATTTTCATTGACATAAAAATACATTTTTTGATGTATTAACAATGATTTTTAATGCTAAAAACCAAAAGAAATGCTACACCAAAAAAACTATAATTATCTAAAAGTCATGAAATTCCCAAATCTTGAATATTGCTTTTCCTGGACTGAATACTTGTAGGAAGGAGGCTGTTTGTCTGTTTCCCAGGTACCAAGACTCACGTAATAATTACACAGAAACCATATTATTTAAATCACTGCTTGGCCCATTAGCTCTAGCTTCTTATTGGCTAATTCTTACATATTAATTTCATGCATTTCTATTAATCTGTGTATCACCACGTGGCTGTGGCTTACTAGCTAAAATTCCAGCAACTGTCTCTGGCAGGGGCTACATGGCTTCTCCTTGACTCTGCCTTCTTCCTCACTGAATTCAGTTTAGTTTCCCCTGCGTAGCTCTGTTCCCCTATAGCTCTGCTATAGGCCCAAAGCAGTTCCTTTATTAATCAATGATATTCACAGCATACAGAGGGGAATCCCACATCAAAGACTGAAACAAGTGTATCACATTTTGCTATCCTGAATATATTTAAAATCTCACATACTGACTTTGTGAAGAAATAAACAGTCTGTATTTCCTAGGCTAAATGTATATGGCTTCCATTCTGAGTTTTACTTTCCATTAAGGTCTCCCAGTGATCTTTGTAGTCTGAGCATATTACACGATATATTGAGGCAGGATGTGTATTCTCTGGGAAATATGGGTGATAAAGAAAGCAACACTTCCAGCTTTCAGTACTGTGTGAAATGGTGCACAGTTAATTAAAACGTTAAGATCAGTAACTACTTAAAAATCATACAAACTCACAAAAAGAGTGACCTCACTCTTTTCAACAAATTAGTTTCCACATGCAATAAGTCTGAATGCGCTCTGGTGTCTTATAGTAAGGCAGAAGCTTGTCCTTAAAGCCAATGCTCTGTGTATGAATAATTGCCGGGAAAACCACACCTGGAGCAGTCACCTATTAGTTGTCTAATTTTGCTGTTTGTGAAGGAGGTAACAATAAAATCAAATTATTTTTATTTTATACATAAGGGTGCTTTGCCTTCATGTATGCCTATGTACTGTGTGTGTATGTGCTAATCACAGAGGCCAAAAGGACCCATAGGATCCCCTGGAAATGGAGTTACAAACAGTTCAATCAAACAAAGCAGCCAGTTCTTGTAACCACAGAGGCATATCTCCGGCCCCTTAAATGAAACCCTTTAATAAATATTTTTTTTTCATTCTCAACAGAAGTCCTTTTAAAACATGTACTGATTATAAATCTCATTCTCACCAAATGAATGCTTTTAGCCCTTTAACCTTAACGAATCATTGCAAAATCTTTGTTTTGTATTTGATAAGTAAACCTCAATTTATTCACTTCAAATAAAAAAAGACAAGTTTTTCTTCTTTGTTTTCTTAAGATTTCGTGTTTCATCAAGTTAGACAATTGTAATATCAGTAGGACACTGGAAACGTTGGCTACGATCTTCTGAAGGTCTGGGGTAAGCAGAGCAGCTGAGGCCGGTCCAAGTGGAGTCCAGAGCGGTGTCGCCCAGTGCCATTGCCTCCATGGCAGCACAGTCACCGCGCTCTTCCTGTACAATTCAGGGCCTTATGGAAGAGCTTAGGTATTCAGGCACAGTACGCTGTTACTACGTACCGAACCTCATGGGACCACTGATTTATTTCCTAATCTAATGATGTATTATTACCTTTAGAATTAAAAACAAAAAGAATAGAAACCCCTCAATACAAACAAAACAGCGAACGCAGATTTTTAAAATAATTTCCCATGCCTTCTAGGTCCTTAGAATGCTACTGTAAGTACATTCTATGTTGTAGCCATGAACCTGATTAATCTGTCTTCAAACATAACTTTCCTCATTTTAAACAACTTTTAAATATATAAACAACTTCTCCTTGTTGGTTTTCATCTGCATAACTTTATATGTTTTTCTGGTGTCTTTTTACAGTTGTTGTCCAGGACTTCATGCTCTGTAGCATTTTGTCCAAACACGAAACTGTGCTTTCCCTTTCTTTCGTTGCTCTGGCTATAACACACACATCCACACACGCACACCCCGAAGTATTTGTGTTTCATTAGTTGAAAAAGATAAATATTTCATGAATATAATAAATATTCTTTTCAATATCCTGTTATCATTCTGTGAAAGCTTTTAGCGCTTTATCCATCCTCTAGCACAGGATCAACCCCGTTTGCTGCTCTCTCGCTCTCAAGGGTGTGTCTGAGAACACGGTCTTTTTCCTAAAATTTATTCTCTACATTTAGTTATAGATTAGTAAACATACTTTGAAGGTCCTTTGAAAGTAAAAGAGTTCCAGATAACTGACATAAGTTATGAAAACAAAGGAAGGGGGAGTGGGAACAAAAGAAGTGGGAGGGAAAGAAAGGGAATGGGGAGGGAGAAACAAGAGAAGAATTCATGCCCAAACACTTCAAGAGAGAAGAGCCGCAAGTTAAAATGCAGAAAGTCTTGGAATTGAATGGAATTCTCCTCTTGATTTTCCACACATAACTTGACAAATGCACTAAATTTCTTGACTTCAAAGAATACATACATTTTTCAACATCACTGAAGCTTAATTATTATATTTCAAGTTGATGACAACCTAGAAAGCTCACTGTTGAGGAACCAACAGTGTACCAAAGAAGTGATTCTGGTTCTGATTATAGGAGGACATGGGAAGATATCTTTTCATGTCTTTGGATGAGCAATCGTTCTGTAGCTTTGAAAAATAACTGAGGACTGGGGGAGTAGTAGACAAAGGAGACATACCTACAGGACATTTTCTGTCTGGCCCCATAGTAGACCTTTATATATAAACTCGATATAGTCTGAAAAATGAAAGAGCTTCAATATACGGGAAAAATAAGTTTTAGACATACCATCTATATTGTGTTTTTTTAATAATTTTCCTGTTTTTCTGCTGTGTTGCTTTGATGTGAATTATTTGTGACTATCTCTAGTGCAGAAAGGTCTTTTTCCTTGGGTGAAATTTGGGGGACTGTGTGACTTTTAGGAATTATTGGTATGGGACAGACAGAGATGAAAGTCTATTACTGTTCTCAGCATGGTTTCCAGGAAATGACACTGGTGCACCCTTCTTTAGGGAGTGGAGAATTCTCTAGATGTCCCACTTCTTTGACCTCTGTGAGCCATGAAGAAAATGCTCTTGTAACACTACAATGTTATTTTTCTCTTCCATATATTGGTTTTCTTATTCTCTGGGTTCTCTGAATAAAATCATTTGGAATTACTGTTTTAGAAGCATATATATATATATATATATATATATATATATATATATATATAATTTTAGGAGCAAAAAATAATATATGCATATATATGTATATATATAATTTAGAGAACTCACATTAAAAAGACTTTGTATGCATGTGTGTATCTGTAACTACACACAAAGTTGTGGAAGTTAAAGGTTAACCTTGGCTGTCGGCCCTCCATCTTCCACCTTGACCAACAACCTCTTTGTGTTGGAATGAGGGTAGTTACCTTTAGATCTCACAGCTGTATACTTCTGTATCATATAGTTTATTGTATTTATTCTGGATCCTAAGATTTGTCACTTAGATTTCTCCAAATTCCTGGTTTCTCCCTGCTCCTTTTCATCTAAGAATCCTCACCAATGTTCTGTCCTTCACCTGGATTACACATCATTTTACCCACTCCAGAACCTTCCCTTTTCCAGAGCTCAATAAATGTTATTACTTCAAGGACGATACTAGTACTAAGATGAATCAATAATTCCTTATTCCTTCCCTTTCTTTTCATGATGCATGAATAGTGTATGGCTTATTTTTGCACTTCTGTGACAAAGTACCTGGTACAAAGAAACTGAAAGAAGTAATTACTTCAGAGTTGGCTAAGCAAAGGAAGCTGCCAACAATATGATGGACAGAGCACAGAGGAAGAGCGGAAGAGGCTGGAGGTGAAGCCAAACGTAGAAAGTGCCTCTTGTAGCTAATTTCCTTCAACTGCACTCTTCCTCTTCATTTCCAAACCCTTCCCAACCAGTGCCACCAGCTAGGATCTATAATTCGAGGTTTCTCTACTGGTTTCAAGTTCTTGACTTACCACTCTGAGGCTTAATATTAATGGCAAGCTGTTTGTCTTGCGAGGCGTGGCTTGTTACCTCACATTTGATTCTCTGGCAACTGCTCGCTTCTCACCACCCGGCCTTCTCTTTTCCCTTTATCTTTGGTTGGTTTTCCCACCTGGCTCTATTCTCCCTGGCTATTGGCCAAATCAGCTTCTTTACTAACACATGATAATAAAACATATTCACAGGATACAGAGAGACATCCCACAAGGATCTGGTACTAAACATTCAGAAAATGAACCTGGATAAGGCATTCCATACCCATGCCGTACAAAGGAATATTTAAGTAAATCATGTACATAGTTTTTTTTTATTTCAATTCCTAATTGCTCTGGAATAAGGAAAACTCAGTAAGACCTGGGCCACATTTGCTGCTCAATCTTAGGAACTTTCTTTCCTAATACAGGATTATCAAAGTCACTCTTACAGAATCTTGTATGTGCTCAGTACTTTTAGAAATTTAAAAACCATTTGCTTTTTTCCGTTAAAAAAAATGTGCATCAAGCTATTTGAAATATTTCAATTTTCTTTTGTCTCTCAACTTTTAAATTCAGGTTATTTTAACAACTCCAGCCTAAAAGTAACTTGTAATGACATAAAATACTCATTTAATTATACACTTAATTATGGTATGTTCCAGTCACTTGAGCAGTCATCCAAATACTATTTACTCAAACTTCCCTTCACACCTAATTATCAAGTATCATTTTAATATGAATTTCCAGTTAGCTATTTATCATTTGTTTCCTACAATGTGTTGATAATTTGTGGCATTCCAGCTCAATAGTATGACATTGCTTCCATGAATACTCCAAAACACAAATATTGTAATAATAAGTGAGAAAGAAATTTTTATAAAAAAGCATATGTAAAAATAGATGTGGAAGTAGAGAGTTAATAAAAGTGGGAAGCCTGTCTACTTCTAAGATTTGCCCAGCTTCAGATAGAGTTCAGACTGGATTTTCCCACTGGTCTTTTTGCATAATATTCTGCACAAGAGGTTTTATTGAGGTGATCAAATGCAGTCTGCATGAAATGGGATCCAGCACAACAATTAAAACAATACTTCTGCTTACTGACAGGCAGAGCAGTTGCTCCAGACAATCTTTTGGCAAAAATATCTCTCTTTATGCTGTGCTACTAATGATGAAAGAAAACACAGAATCATCCAGTGTAATGAGACACACAATACAAAATTATTCAGCACTTTTCTCAGTCATACAGACTACATAATATCAGAGAAAGATGGTCATTTACAAATAAAAATACTAAAAATATATGTATACATATTAAAAATTATGTGTGTTATTACTGGGGGGATATTTTAAGGGTATTCACAGTGGTCAATATATGGATTTTAAAAAGTACTCATTTGTACATGGGTAGGTGTAAAACATCTGAAATATTTTATTAATTTTGTATTCTATTATATATGTTGTATTGTATGAATAATGAAATATCATTCATCTTGAAAAGAGAAGGAAATCTTGTGATAGTGATAATATTGGTGAAGTTGAAGGTCATTAGGCCATGCAAAATAAATTAACTCCAGGGGAACAAATGTTGTGTGATTTCATCTATATAAAATTTAAAACAAATTTATTAGAGCAGACAGTGAAAATGGTCGCTGCCAAAGGCTGGAAGTTTGGTGCAATAGCTGAAAATATATAGAAGTTGATTTAGATAGGTAAATAAATTGTGGGGATGAGCTGTAGAGTATCATGAGTATAATTAAAGTGCTATGCACTAGAATATTGTACCAAGTGGACCTTTGCTATTCTTACCACTGGAAAATTAAAGGCAATTGTGTGAAGTGCTGAATATATCAATGAGCTTGATTGTGGCTGTATTTCACAACTATGCACATAAAATCTACTGTATTTTATAAAAGTATGTAATTATTTGGCAATTGCAACTCAAAATTAATGGAAAATGTAAGTGTTTCCATTAAATTATTTTAAATAGTGCTTATATTTTTTATAATCAACTAAGTATGTTACATCAATAATCAGCAGCCAAAATAAACACATAAAAGTAAAAATCCACATATTTATTTAAACATAGTGTCATATATTTCTCAGTAAGATGTCTGAAATGTCCTTGAAAAATCATATGATTATGTTCTCTTTTCAGAATAATTTAATCTTGTTTCCATATACTCCTAGGTAAAAAATTATATACATTTATTTCCTCAGTTGCTATAAAATCCTGGAGCTCTTGCAACCAGAAAATCGCACATTTTGCTTTCAATTATATTTTCTTATTTTCCAAGGATAGCATACTAATACAGTGTGCACAATATGGTCTATATTCACTGCACTCTGCTCAGACGATATCTTGTTTTCAATAGCTATTATTTTTCTAAAAGCAAATATTGCTTTTGTTTTTCATTTCACAAATGCTCTCAGTATTTACATAATGAGGTCTCTCTAAAGATGTGAGAATGAATGAGGAATAAATAAATTGCAACCTCCTAGCAAAATGACTCTACCTTTAAAGATGGATCACACATGGTCATGCCTAAATGCATCCAATATATCAATATTTATTAAGCAGACAGAAAGTCAATTGAAGCATAACTTGCTTTCTACTAAGAAAGAAGAAACATAGAAGAGGATATGGAAGGATTATTATAAAGAAACCCAAGAACCCTGCCCAAAGTCAATTCCAAAAGCTTCTAATGAATCTCTTTCCCCCAAAAAATCATTACAGAATTGAATAAACCATCTACACAGGGAATAACAAAAGATAACTAAATATGAAACAGCCACAGACTGCCACAAAACCTCCGTGAGCTGGCAAAGCAAGAATTTTCAACCACTAACTTTAAGACACATCTTATTATTCCTGTGCAGTGTACACAAATTCTTTAGGCTGTATAGCTGACCAATATGTTACTTTGCTTCTCCAACTAGAATGCATTTCATGAGAACAGGGTCAGTCTTACATTCTAGAACTTGCAAAGAAGAGTGTCTCATAAACTTGGACATATGGATCAAGAAAAGCAGAATGAATAGATTAAAAATGTGTCAACATGTCTACAGGAATACACCTTCTAAGCATGGATTGTAGTAAGGGGCCCGGGTCTGCTTTTGGTGCCGCCTGGCTCCCGCCACCTGGTGCCTGGCTAGCTTATACCCGAAATAATTACACAGAAACTGTATTCATTGAAACACTGCCTGGCCCATTAGTTCTAGCCTCTTCTTGGCCAACTCTTACATCTTGATTCAGCCCATTTCTAATAATCTGTATTCACCACGAGGATGTGGCTTACTGGCATAAGTCTAACCAGTGTCCATCTTGGGCAGGAGAAACATGGCATCTCCTACATTGCCTTCTCTCTCACAGCCTTCTGTTCTGTCTACTCTGCCCACCTAAGGGCTACCCTATCAAAAGGCCAAGGCAGTCTCTTTATTTAACCGATGAAAGCAATAGAAATACAGAAGGACCTCCTATACCAATGGATCACTCCATTCTTGGTTATAATGATAGCAATGTTCACGCTGCATTCATTGTTTCTGGTACAGCACAGATGTTTTCTTTTGTTACATAACCCTATTAACTCTATGGGTTGGGCTTCATCATTTTGAATGTACTGATTAGTAAATTGAACATTAAAATGTTAGATGATTTTGTCTTAGCATACAAAGGTATGCATAAACTCTACATATCAATCAATTTTATTTGTTCTTGATTGCATAGTTAGCTGAAGCTGCTAACACATTTTGTTTTCTGAGGTGCAAAGTGATTACCTTGAAAAAGAACTATCTGCACAAGTGTGACTAGATAAAGTTTGGTACTGAGAGTAAACTATCAGCTATCATCCTCAGCTGATACTCAACAGTGTAGTCGCATGAGAAGGCAAGTGGTTGCTCAGACTGTGCTGACTCCACATCTCAATGTCTTCTGGCTAATGGCAATGGATTCTGGGCTGCATCTTAGAAGAGAAGCAAAGACTTGAGTGATAGAAATACATAAAATCCACTTTAAGTTTGGATTTTTCCTAATGTTAATGTACCCATGTTAGCTTGTTAGTTTTGAGAAATGCATTGTGATTATGATAACATCAGAGTGACTAGGCAGGTTGCAACATCAGTACTATCTCTGAAATCCTTTTGTCAATATAAGTTTATTTCAAAATAAAAATGCAATTTAAGAAAGCATAGCTTCACACATGTGTAACATAAACACACACAAATGTGTGTATGTTTATATACTGGTATCAAATATGAATATAACAGAAGCTTAAAGTATTTAATTTTCAATATTGAGAAAAGGGACCAAATGATAGCCCTTTTATTTCCTGGATTCCCACACTTTTATTCCTTAGGTATTGGTATGTTAGACCTTCTGCCTAAGAATTTGCTGCCTATGTTTTTCTTTTACACTCTCCTTCCATGGCAATACCCATGTGGTTCAGTGTTCTTGTTAATCCTTTCAACTTGACTAGATTAATAAGCAGCTAGGAGATTGATGAAGCACTCCTCCAGCTGTGATTCTATGAGGATGTCTCCAGAGGTCATCAGACTGACCAGACACTGAGGGCTCAGAGCTACTGAAGGTATTAACACTTGAATGAATTTGAAATATTATGGCTTTTTAGTGAATAGGTTGAAAAGATAAGATATAGGCTTTGTTAGAAAAAGGGGTCACAGGACACAGGCCTGGGGACATGTCCTGATCTTCCTTCCTCCCCATCCTCTACGTAGAGAAGAACAGCCTCCCTTCCTGTTCCCATCTTGGCATTAGTATCTCAGTGCACTGGACCGAAATAGCCTAGACCAAACCCTCTGAATCAGTGATGATTACCAAGTCCTTCCTTCTCTTAAACTGTTTCTGTCATGTCTCAGTGGGGAAGGCTGTCTGTGTGAACAGAGGTAAGAGAACAAGGTGTCAAAGCAGAAACAAGGAGAAAAGGTTTCAATCTATGCTGTGCACAGAAATATTATTGGGTTAAGAAGAAAATACTGAATCTCAGAGAATAACAGCATACTTTATAATGGGAAAAATGCTGTTAATACAAGACGTTTCCTCAGAAGGATACATATTTTTCAAATAATTTATTTTGAGGGGCAACTTCTACTTTTAACCTATTATACCAAGAACGGGATCTTTTAAAATCCTGAGATGATATTAATTATTTTACTTTCCTATAAAATGTTAAATGTGCAAAGGAGCGAAGGGAGTAAATAGCATACATGTCCAAGAGGCTACCCGTTTACCATCCACTCTGGGTCTTCTTCATCTTAAGATTTCTCTAAGGTTATTTTTAAATTATATATTCCTAAAGTAATCATTTCTGGGGTTTCTGAATGAATGCACTCAATGTACAGAATACCACAGTTTGAAAGGGAGGTGGAACAGTGACACAAATAAGTATTTGGTAGTTAAAGAGGCTTTGGAGCCACCAATGACTGTGTGATTTTATTGAGTTCTACATTTTTCTCTGCTCCCCTCCCTGCCTCTCCCCTCCTCCTTCAACCCTCCCCCAAGGTCCCCATGCTCCCAATTTACTCAGGAGATTTTGTCTTGTTCTACTTCCCATGTAGATTAGATCCATGTATGTCTCTCTTAGGGTCCTCATTGTGATTGTTTTTTATAGTCTATGGAGTAAGGTCTAACTGAAGCAGAGAGAGCACATTGGGCACTAAAGAGGCACCATTAAGCTCCTCTAGCATGGAGCCTTCTCTAAGGAGTTTCCTAGCTATGCTTCACTCCGAGTTAAGCACAATGAAAGAGGAAGGAAGCAGTGCAGTGTAAGCACCTTGCGCACAACTGATTCCTTCCTTTCCTGTCCTGTCACACCTTCTGCAACAACACCCCACATTTATGTTGAAAGCCATGATGTCCCAATACAATCAGAGCTTTCCAGCCCCACCACGAGAGGTTACAAAGAATATGAATTCTATTTCTTACATGTTTAGATTTTCATATAATATGTAATCTTTAAAAATACCCTTCAACTTTTGAGAAAAAAAAAGAAAGAAAGAAAAAAAGAAAGAAAAGAAAACCCAAAGCTTTACGAAGCAGTGGTCCATTCACACTTCATTTAATTTCGAACTGCTCATTTACTCCATTGCATCTTGCAATCTACTTTCCAATCTCACTGCTCAATTGAAGCAATCTCTTAAAAGTCACAGCTGGACTCAATGGATATGGCCAGCTCATTTGCTCTCCTCAGTCCACATATTTTCCCATCTTTCTGCATCACTTAAAAGAAGTGACTTTAAAAAATATCGGCCTTTTTATCCTGGGAATGTCTACTATCCTGGGTACACTGTGCCTTCCCAGAAAACCACTCTCCTCAGTTCTTCGTGGAATTCTATTGCTTCAAGCCACTATCTGAACATAGAGCAATATATGTGAAGAAAGGGAATCATAGACAAAGAACCTTGCGGCTTTTAAATGAAGTTAGGAACTTTGGGGACAGCAACCAAATGTATTCAAAACATCGGAGTCATGCACTGAGTTGATGCTTAACTATGGAGGGAAAACATAGTAAATAATATAATTAGTAAGAATATATTGAGGAAACTGTGACCATAGGTATAAAATAATAAGTTTATTTGCTTTGGAGTATTTTTATAATTTACCTGGAACTGAAGTTTTATTAGTTTAAAGTGTTGGGTGGTCCAGTATTGTAGTACATGATTTTTCCATGATTATAGTAAGGGATACTGAAAAAACTACCTGATTCAATGATTGTGACAGACTGGAGGGAGAGTCTGGCAGATGCTCTGTTGTTCAGTGCATATTAATACAGACAGTTTTGTTGACTGGATGCTCTAATGCCATTATGGGTTTCACCCCAAGTTCTATATATTTCTATGTGCCTGTTTTTATAAAAATTATTGGGCAAATGAACTCATATGATATTTGAATTTTAAAAATGCTCAAATAACTTTTGAAAACATTTCAGGCATATTATTTTCTACATTTTGTAGAAATGGTATCATGAGCTGTCGTATGTAATGGAAGGCGCCTGTGATAGTGGATGCTAATGATAATGACATATTCTTAGTACGATCAGTTAGATATGGGAAATGAGTCACATAATTATGCTGATAAATTAGTATATTAATGCTTTTAAATATCTTTAAAAATAGAAATTATTTTCTATTATTTTTTTGACAAAATAATTACGATTGTACTGGTTATATAGCATATGAAGGGGCTTTGGAATAATTTAACAGAAATTTCAACCTGGGAGATAGATTTCTGATGTCATGGGCTATTGACAGAGGATTCTGTCTCACCAGGTCCCACATCCATTTAGTCCCAAATAAACACACGGAGGCCTATATTAATATAAACTGATTGGCCTATTTGCTCAGGCTTCTTATTAATTCTTATAACTCATATTAGCCCATAATTCTTGTCTGTGTTAGCCATCTGGCTTGGTACCTTTTTCAGTGAGGCAGTCACATCTTGCTTCCTCTGTGTCTGGGTGACACCTACAGACTGAGCCTTTCCTCTTCCCAGAATTCTCCTGTTCTCATTGCCCCGCCTCTACTTCCTGCCTGGTCACCCTGATTCCACTTCCTGCCTGGCTACTGGCCAATTAGCATTTTATTAAACAAGTACAAGAAACAAATCTTTACAGGGTCAAATCATTGTCCCGCAGTAATGGGCAATATATAAAGCTTTGCTTCATTTTTTTTTGCCATATAAAGTCAATGTAGAAAAAAGAATCACAACCTAAGACTGGATAAACAAGTTCTCTAATACTAAAAAGATATAAGACACATTTATAAATTTTCCAGAGAATTTATTTCAGATAAATATTAATAATCATGAAAACTTCCATATTGAAGTAGGTGCTTTTAATGTATGTATGGATATATTTTGAAAGAATTGTTTCAACAAAAAGTTGTTTCAAATAACTTGTTTAGCATTTGTAAAATCTAATTTTCTCCACACTAAGCAACAGTTGAAATTTTCATAAACATTATCTACATATTTACTGCATCCCTGTTAGGTTGCAAGAGTTATTGTACAATAAAAACAAATGGTTATGTCACCCCTTTTGTTTTGAAGAGTGTATACCTGAGAATAGTAATAAACCTTCCAAGGTACTGGGTTCACTATACAGAGCATGAAAAAGCAAAGTCACACCATATCTATGTGAAGAGCACACAATAAAATGCAATATTTCTAGATCTTGATTCAGGTGTACGTTATTGTTTAATTGCTACTACAAAATACTAAAGAAAATGAATTTGAGGAAGTGAAGGTTTATTTGGATCAGAGTCCCAAAGAATACAGTACCAGAGGAAAAGAAAGACAAGGCTGCTGGAGTAGGGATAGGCTGGTCACATTGTATTCTACAGCCAGGAAGCATAGAACAGTGTATACCTAGTCTTTGCTTTCTTTTTCCTTTTCAATCTAGGATCCCAGCTCATGGGATGATACCACCCATGTTTAAAGTAGATCTTTTCTTCTGTTTTAATATGTGGTGGTTTGAAATCACATTAAGTTAATGCTTGGGATTGGTCATCCCAAGGTATGTCACAGAGCGAAGCGATTTTAACGCATGAGGAATCTTTTCACTGCTGCTCAGCTATTTGATTCATGGTCCTGCCTTTTTAACCTCAGTTTGACATGTTCTGGGGAACCTGATTTTACAAACTGTCATTGTCCAGAAACCTATCAATCACAGGACTTTCCGCAAAGTCAGCACTGAATGTTCAGTGAATTTGTAAGTGGATTGATATATCAAGTACTGAGTACTACATGGTACTCACTCCATGTCTGGGCTCTGAGGCTCTGTGCATAAGAACCTTATCAGGCCTTCAGACCCTTTGCTTTGTATTTGGGCAATGCTGCCTGGTCACTACTGAATACTTGACAGATACCATCTGGAGTTTCACCATCTGTGACCTAAAGTGTGGTCCTTAAGTTCCCCGTTTGTTTCTTATCTCTGATGACCTCTGACCCTGACGAAAGTCTGTTTAATCATCTAAATCCACTTCATTAAAATTTTAATGCAATTTCCAAACATTATTTTTTCACAAGCCGACCCCTTGCTTGAATCTCAGTTTCTGCTTTTTCATTCTGAATGCTCAAGATTCTTTGACTTGTTTTGTCTGTTTCAGAAACTAAGGATCCTTCAGGTCCTTTTGTGTTTGAAAGTTAATTTGTTTTTGGTTAATTTGCTTTACCTCTATAAAGAGTTCAATGTTCAGCCATTCTTTGTGCAATATTGACACTCTAGAAAGGGGTTTTGGGTCTCTATTGATAATAGACTATCAAGCTGAGCTACTCATGGTTTTCCCCTTCCCTACCTAAATCTCCACTTTGGAGTGTCCCAACCCCTCCATTTCCAAGGCCTGTTCTAGTGTGTATACATTTCATAACTATAGGAAAGGAGTTAGAACAAATAATAATTAAAATATTAATGAACAAAAAGAGAAAATATAGATAATAATATCAAGGGGAAAGCTAAAAATTGCTTCTAGTTAGTAAATGGAATGTAATTCTGATAAGAAGAATGTTGGCTACTTTTGTTACTTGGGCTAATTAGAAGACTATGTATGGAGATAAATAATTGGCCATCCTCTACTTTTCTTACAGACTCCATTAGGTGTAATAGAAGGAAGGATATAAGAGAGCAGACTGAGAAGATTGAGATGCTAATGGAGAATGATTTTGAAATACTATGATTTCTTCAGAAAATAAAAATTATTTGAATCTCAAAAGTGAGTGAATTATTAAAGATGACCCCACACAGCATAAATGTGAAGATGATCAATGCTAGCAATCATAATGTTTTGATCATAACATATAGCATAAATGTATAGCTGGGCAACACCATAAAGGACAGATATGTCACATAGCATAAACACACAGTTGACCAACTCTCCCCATCATATGCTGCAGATTATGACACACAGCATAACATGCCATTGATGAAATCTCACCCACATAAACTACAGATATGTCATACAGCAAGACAGTAATTGACCAATTGTTACCATCCTAAAGTACTGATTATATCACAGAGCACAGACAGTAGTTGGCCAACTCTCACCATCATAAAGTACAGATATGCCACACAGCATAAATGTCTAGTTAGTTAACCTTGTATCCTGCTACATTACTGAAAGGATTTATGATTTGTAGAAGTCCCTTGATAGAATTTTTGGGTCTCTTATGTAAACAATCATATCATCAGCAAACAGTGAGAGTTTGACTTCTTTTCTGATGTATCCCCTTGATCTCCTTTTGGTGTCTTATTGCTCTAGCTAGGACCTCAAGAACTATATTGAATAGATATGGAGAGATTGGACAAACTTGTCTTGTTCCTGATTTCAGTAGGATCGCTGTTGAGTTTGTCTTCATTTAGTTTGATGTTGGCTGTTGGCTTACTTATATACAAGAAGCTTTTATTGTGTTATGTATGTTCCTTGTATCCCTACTATCTCCAAGACCTTTTTCATGAAGGGATGTTGTATTTTGTCAAAGGCTTTTTCAGCATCTAATGAGATGATCATGTGGTTTTTATTTTTCAGTTTGTGTATATGGTAGATTACACTGACAGATTTTCATATGTTGAACCATCCCTGCATCTTTGGGATGAAGCTGACTTGATCATAGTGGGTGATTTTTCTGATGTGTTCTTGGATTTAATTTGCCAGTATTTTATTGAGTATTTTTGCATCAATGTTCATGAGTGAGACTGGTCTATAATTTTTTTTCTTAGTAATGTCTTTATGTGGTTTGGGCATATGGGTAATTATAGCATTATAAAAAGAGTTTGGCAATCTTCCTTCTGCTTCTATCGTGTGGAACAATTTGAGGAGTATTGGTAGTCTTCTTTGAAAATCTTGTAGAATTCTGAGCTGAAATCTTGGGATTTTTTTGGTTGGGAGACTTTTGATGCCTGTTTTTATTTCTTTAGCAGTTATAGGTCTATTTAATTGTGTTGGGATCATTTGGAGTCCTGACCTCCAGCTGCTCTTCCCTGCTAGCAATCTTTACTTTCCTTCTGATTTGAGTTACTGAAAGCTCTGCTTCATGAGCATGTGTTGCCTTGCCTTGAGGATCAGAAGATAAGGTTTTCACCTGCTGGCCCACCTGATTGTTGGGTATATAAGCCTCTATGGTGCTATTGAATAAAAGGCTTCTTACCAGTGACTAGAGGTCCATGGGTCTGTCTCTCTGTCTGTCTGTCTGTCTGTGTGTCTTTGTGTGTCTCAACCTCCAGCCCCTTGCCAGAAGCTCACGCTGTATGGTAGTGCATAGAGCACAGACAGGCGATGTGCGCTGCAAATTGCTTATTTGATCTTGATTTAATTTTGGTAAGTGATATTCATCCAGAAATTTGTCCATTTCCTTTATGTTTTCCAATTTTGTGGAGTACAGGTTTTTTGAAATATGACCTAATGATTCTCTACATTTCCACCGTGTCTGTTGTTATGTTCCCCCTTTTCATTTCTGATATTGTTAATTTGGATATCACTCTTTGCCTTTTGGTTAGTTGGGATAAATGTTTGTCTATTTTGTTGATTTTCTCAAAGAACCAACTCTTTGTCTCATTGATTTTTTGTATTGTTTTCGTTGTTTCTATTTTGTTGTTTTCAGCACTCAGTCTGATTATTTCCTGCCCTCTAGGTCTCCTGGGTGAGTTTGCTTCTTTTTGTTCTAGAGTTTTCAAATGTTCTGTTAATTGACTAGTGTGGATTTGATAAACAGTCTGAGAAAGAAATCAAAGAAATATCACCCTTTACAATAGCCACAAATAGCACAAAATATCTTTGAGTAACTCTAACCAAGCAAGTGGAAGACCTGTATGACAAGAACTTTAAATTTCTGAATAAAGAAATTGAAGAAGACACCATAAAATGTAAAGATTTCCCATGCTCTTGGGTAGGTAGAATTAACATAGTAAAAATGGAAATCTTACCAAAAGCAATCTACAGATTCAATGCAATGTCCATAAAAATCTTTACAGATGTCCAAAGAGAAATACTCAACTTCATATGGAAAGGCATACAACCCAGGATAGCCAAAACAATCCTATACAATAAAGGAACTCTCAGAGGCATCACAATTACTGACTTCAAACTCTGTTACAGAGATATAATACTGAAAACAGTCTGGTATTGGCATAAAAACAGACAGGAGGACCAATGGAACCAAATCAAACACCCAGAATATTAATCCACACACCTACAAACACTTGATTTTTTACAAAGTAGCAAAAAATATAAAATTAAAAAAAGAAAGTATATTCAACAAATGATGCTGGATATCAACGTGTAGATGAATGAAAATAGATCTGTATCTATCACCATGCACAAAACTCAATCCAAATGGATCAAAGACCTCAATATAAAATCAACCACACTGAACCTTATAGAAGAGAAAGTGGAACGTATATTTGAATGCATTGGCACAGGAGCCCACTTCCTATATATAACCCCAGTAGCACAGACACTTAGAGAAACAATTAAGAAATGGGACCTCCTGAAACTGAAAATCTTCTGTAAAGCAAAGGACATGGTCAACAACACAAAATGGCAGCCTACAGAATGGAAAAACAACTGTACCAACCACACATCAGACAGAGGATTTATATCCTAAATATACAAAGAAATCAAGAAATTGGTCATCAAAAGAACAAATAATCCAATAAAAAATGGAGTACAGAGAATTCTCAACAGAGCAATCTAAAATGGCTGAAAGACACTTAGGGAAATGCTCAACATTCTTAGCCATCAGAGAAATGCAAATTAAATAACTCTGAGATTCCATCTTATACTGGTAACAATGTTCAAGATCAAAAACACTTATGAAAACTTATGCTGGAGAGGATGTAGGGCAAAAGGAACACTCTTGCATTGTTGGTGGGAGTGGAAATTGGCACAGGCCCTTTGGATATTAGTATTGTGATTTCTCAAAAAATTAGGAGACAACCTTCCTTAAGACCCAGTAATACCACTTTTGGGTATATATCCAAAGGATGCTCAATCGTGCCACAAGGACATGTGCTCAACTGTGTTTATAGTAGAATTGTTTGTCATAGCCAGAACCTGGGAACAACCTAAATTCCCCTTAACCAAAGAATGAATAAGAAAAAGATGGTACATTTACACAATGAGTAGTACACAGCAGAAAAATATGACATCTTGAAATTTGCAGGTGAATGGGTGAATCTAGAAAACATGATACTGAGTGAGGTAACCCAGACCCAGAAAGACAAATATCATATGTATTCACCCATAAGTAGCTTTTAGTCATAAAACAAAGAAAGCCAGCCTATAATTCACAATCCCAGATAACCTAGACAACAATGAGGACCCTAATTAGATCCATGTATGTCTCTAATCTACATGGGAAGTAGAAAAAGACAAGATCTCCTGAGTAAATTTGGAGCTAGGGGACCATGGGAGAGGGTTGAAGGGGAGGGGAAAGTAAGGGAGGGGAGGAGAAAAAAATGTATAGCTCAATAAAATCAATAAAAGACTATGGATGAAAAAATAAATGTGTAGTTAACCAATTCTTACTATTATAAAGTACTGATTATATCACACAGCATAAGTGTGAATCTGACCAATACTCACCATCATAAAGTTCAGATATTTCATACAGCATAACATGCAGTTGACCAAATCTCACGCTTAAAATCTACAGATATGTCACTTGTATAAACAGTAGTTGACCAACTCTTACCACCATAAAGTACTAAAAATATGTACTCGTAGCATTCCTGTACCAGAAAAAGCAGGCCACCATTAAAACTATCATAAAAACTTAATGGATTCACATATACTACTGCCTTCTAATTAAAGGAACAATCAAAGATATTTTTAATAAAAATAGTAGAATAAAAGTGGAGAAAAGGAAATGGATCTTGGAGGAGTTGAGAAATGAAAAATAGTGAGTATGATTAGATATAATTTAATAAAAATAATATATAATACATTCAAAGCTCATTTTAAAATAAATTCTGTTTGATTTTTGAGTTGATATATTCCTGACATTGAAAACAATGCCTCAAATTTTTTTGTGTTTTATATTGAAGAACAACATTAAATTTTAGAATTTCTATTATGGAAATTGTACAGGGAACATTTCATTCATGTCCAGAGAAGAACTAAAAAATATAAGTTCACAACTACAATTCTGTGTTCATTCCTTTGGGGGCATTATATTATCAAAAGATAAAATTAAACACAACCTTAACCAAAGTACTAATAACTAAAACAAGTAATGCATTTGAAGATTTTTGAATACATGCATAGAAAACTTCTCTTGTCCAAGGACCAAATTCATATTTATTCACCACCTTCTAAACAAACTATATTACTGAACTATATAATTTAACCTTCATAAATCAAAATTAATGAATGCATTTCATTACAGTCCCACTAGCAATAAAAGCAATAAACTCCTATACTTCTATACAACACTGTAGTATATAAAATCCTTAAGAACTGCCACTATTTTATAATGGCCCTTATAATATCACAACTATGTAAAGTGCACAGCACAGACTTTAGAACTAGATAAACTAAGCTGTAAGTTAAATTAATCTACATGTTCCAAATCAGAACAAACTTCGGTAATTATGAAGAATTGATAATTTGAAAAAAAATTAGTTCTGTATCTATTACTGTATTTTTAAAAGGTACTAAATTAGATCTGTGCATAAGTGTAATCTAATGATATAATCAGGCTTTCAGAATGTTATATCTTGCTATGACCCAGATATTAATTTAAAAGCAATTCTCATAGATACTGTTATATGTTTTCACAGGATAATAATCTGGTTCCAGAGTAGTAGGGCCAAGTCCTTTACAGAGTATATTTATGAGGCTCTTTCCCAATTGTTAGGTTGAATGAAACATTTTGACATGTACTGATACAGTGTGACCCTATATTTGCATACATTATGAGCTTGGGTGTTTCTGTCACACATATGTTAGATAAATAAATTAACATGCTTGAGAAATTCCTGTTTCAAATAGCCTTAACTAATGACTCCTTAGAAAGTTTATGATTCTAAATATGATTTTAGATACATGCAATTAAGACAAATGGTTACATGAAATTTTCAACTAGAATCAAACTGTAATATTGCAATTAGCACTTCAGAAAAGAAGTGTGTACATACAGTTACAAATCATACTCTAGAAGAAAATGGAAATTGTCCATATTTACACGGATTTCTAGTGCATTGTATCATTGTTTATTGTTGCTCTCTATGGAAAAATATTCTTTTATAATAGGAATGTTAGTTATTGTTATGGCTATTTGTCAACATTTTGTATTTTCATTTTAAAGGTGTTATCCATATTTTATATTAACTCTTTTCCTAGAGAATTGTAAACAAGCCTATACCCTCCTTTTAGAGCTAAAACAATAAAGCAAAGTACAATTTCATCAAAGTACAACTTGGAGAATCCAATGAGTTTATTGCACGTATATAAAATAGGTTAGAAGTTATGTACTTCAGCATGGATGACCATAAAGCAGACACATCACCAAAGATTCTCACTTCAATGCAGATGACAACTTCCCTATAGCAGTAGAGATGGAGTTCTTCCCTCTTTAAACCTTCCATAATCTTTATACCATAGCAACCCCCAACAACATAGAAGCCATGTACAATTATGGCAGAAGTTTGTAGCTATCTGGAAGTTACAGTAGGGAGTGACTGAGATTAGGTGGAATGAGGTCCAATTTCAAATCTAAAATTCAGTGGTATTTATTTACACAAACTGCTTAACATAGTTTTACCTGGTTAGAAACAATATAATGGAACCCTTCTCATTCTAATTATAAGTTATATTTTTAGTAAAGAACAAATATAGTGAGTCAAATACACTTGTACATATGAACTAGGTTATTTGTAGGTAGGTTTAGATTCATCACTAAGATAAAACTGGCTGTATTTTTATAGCACTGGTCAAAAGTGTGATGCCTACTCATCTGTCAGTTACATTGGTCATTCTATACATGCAATCATCAAATCCATTCCAAGATAAGTGTTCTTTTCCATCACCATAAATGTGGAAAAATAAAATCATAACTAAAAGAATAAATGAAAGGAGTACTAATAATTTACAGAATAAATATTAATTCTCCAATATTTTTAGGAAGAAAAACAAACAACAAAAAAAACACTTCTAAGGGCTGTGGTTAAGAGCCCTGGGTGCTCTTCCAGATGACCTGGGTTCAATTCCCAGTACCTAATGACAGCTCATAACTGCCTATAAATCCAGTTTCAGGGGAATCCAACACCTTTACACAGACATACATGCATGCAAAACACAAATGCCTGCAAAAATTAAATAAATAAATTATTTTAAAAAATAATTTTCCTTTTAACACATTTTATCAGGCTAAAATTATATTGTTACCAAAATAAAAGACAGCTCAAAAAGAAAATATGGATGAAATTTCCTTGTGAATGCAATGCACATGGGATCTACTAAAAATAATAGAAAACAAAATAAAACATAAATGCAATAAATATTAATATTTTAAAATATTAAATAAAATATTAAGAATATTGGGAAAACAAGGCACTATTATATATCACTGCCAAAAACAGCTTATTCAAAGAAGGTTAGGTTGCTGCACTAAAAAAAAATTAGTTAACGTATTTTAGGAGAAAAAAAACACATGACCATCCCAGCAGAAGTGGAATGAGAAACAGGAACCTACTCAACACACCTTTGGAGGAAATGACTCATGTTTTCATTACCACTCTTAAGTATCAAAATCAAAGTCCTATTCCTAGCAATTAGTTTTAAAAACAAAGGCAGCTAAATTTGAAAGTAGTATAAAAATCTTTATTTCAAGATGACAAAATAGTTTATAAAGACGAAAATAAAGATATACTGTGCCGCTTGAGCTGTTATCATTTTCGGCAAGTTTGCACATTATAAAATTATTCTACAAAATCTGATTGTTTCTATACAACAATGAACAATCCATGAATGAGATCACAGAAAATAGTCCATATACAACATTCAAATGACAAAGAAAATGCATGTGAAAAATCTAAGGATGTGAAATGTATGCCTGATCAATATTATAAAGGTGACTGAAAGAAATTAAAGACACAGATAAATGGCAAGACATGAATTGAAAGTCTTAGTATCATTAGAGCTATGCTCTATAAAGTGATCTGTAGATTGAATGTTCATCACAGGAATCATATTGGCCCTTCTTAGAGAAATAGAAACATGAGCCAGCAAACAAAACTAGTCTGAATTTCCAAAACCATTTAAAAACAGTAAATTATTTAAATCCCTAGAGAAAACAGTCAAAATTTTTAAAGTCTTTTATGAATACTAATGTGTAAAATATTCTTACACACACACACACACTTTTTTTTCAACAGAGGGTTTCTCAGTGTAGCATTGACTGTCCTAAAACTCGCTCTGTAGACCAGTCTGGCCTCAAACTCACAGACATCTGCCAGCCTTGCCTCTAGTGTGCTGGGATTAAAAGCATGTGGCAACACTCCATGGGCCTAATTTTTATATTTTAATATCAAAAGTGTTAAAATTTGTATTTATCAATTATTCTTGACCTTGCTGGGTTTTGGAGCTAACTTCATATAGCATTATTTTGAAATCTGATTCTTTTTAAAACAGCATTGTAAACATTTTGTTTAATATCTACTTGTTCATATAGTATTAGCTTTAACAGAACAGTATTTCGATACAATATTAATATGGGAAATTATGACTACATTTTCTTTTGGTTAAATACTGTCTAACCAAGTACCAGAAAATATGATTCATTTGTTTTCTTATTTATTATGTGCCAAATATTCATGAATGACTTATTGATCTAGTAATAATTTCCTCATATACTACAGAAAGAGGGAAAGTTACATGCAATGCTTTTTTATGATTAAAATCATGAACAACTTGCTTTTAAACACCAAGACCCTCCATTATTCAATTATACAACAGCTTCTGCAAATTACAGATGTACAAAACTTCTTGACATTGGATTATCATGTATTTTTGAAGTAATCTAAAAGTATCTTTCTAGCAAAAGAGATGAAAACAAATCATTAATTTATACACATTCTTGAACAGAGGACGGTGACTTCCAGTCTTAGGCAGAATGACAGGATAAATATTAGTGCGCTCTTTCTCTGACTCCATCCCAGTCTTTGACATAACTCATAGGTATAGATTTGCAACAAAGACAAATGTGTTTATTTTAAAATAATTCTGATTTTTTCTGCTGTGTAGTACTCCATTGTGTAATGTACTACACAGCAAAATAATAATAATAATAATAATAATAATAATAATAATAATAACAACATCTTGAATTTTGTAGGCAAATGGATGGAGCTAGAAAACATCATTTTGAGTGAGGTAACCCAGACACAGAAAGACAGTTATCACATGTACTCACTCATAAGTGGTTTTTAAACTTAAAGCAAAGAAAACCAGCCCACAAATCACAATCCTAGAGAACCTAGGCAACAATGAGGACTCTAAGAGAGACATATATAGATCTAATCTACATGCGTAGTAGAAAAAGATAAGATCTCCTGAGAATGGGGACCTTGGAGAGGGTTGTAGGGGAGGGGGGAGGCAGGGAGGGGAGCAGAGAAAAATGTAGAGCTCAATAAAAATCAATACAAAATAATTCTGATTTACTATAATAACCTTGGAATACCTGTATAGTGAGGGATTTGGACTAGTCTTTGACATGAATTGAAACTCATTTCAGAATTATCCCTATATAGCCTCTGTGCACTCATGGACCTGCCTTCCCCTCTACTGCTAAACACACAAGTTGTTAAGCCTGTCTTGTCTCCTGGTTCATTTCATTCTCTGCACTGTTGGAAGAAAATCCTTACTTCCCTTATGTAAAGGGAAGACAGAACCAGCAAGCTGCTTATTTTTGATGATGAGTGTTAAGGGGAAAGAGCAAAGCTGTAGGATGAATCTCCCAAGTAAAATGGAACCAATCCCAGAAATATAAACCATGGAATAGTGAATCAGGAAGAAAACCAGCACTAAAGGTAGAGCTTCCCTTTCACCTTTCCATAGCACAGACGAACATCACAAATACATGTCTAGGCTTAGAGGGCAAAGCCCTTCTTGTTTCAGCCTCTGGAAGAACTTCCTCTGAGTGTGATGCTAATATTCTATAATGAAATGTCTTCAGCTTTACTGAAGAAAAGGTGTTAATTAGTCACAATGTTAATAAATATTATCTGTAGCAAGTCACTATACATTTATTGGATCACTGCATGTAGGGTATTTTCTGGTATTGTAAGGTTATTTATTTTGATGAAACAATTCACAGAAAAAAGTATACTGTGAATAGTCTTCACCATGCTTTCTGAAATTGCTACGTTGGAGACTGAAATAATAATTAAATACATAACAAACATGAAAATGTTTCACCTATGAAACACATTTCTTTTCATGGGCTAGAAAAATACAGTAGTAAGCTTAATGCTGAATTATTTTTAGTTATGATTCTTAAATATGAATTTTGAGTCTCCTCACTTTAATAACAGTACAATGGCCTCAAAGAATACAATTCTTTTTTTTTTCTTATGGGTATTCACATTTTATTTTATTTTTTTTAAATGTATGTCAAATTCCTTTTGTGATCACAGAATTGGAAAATATTTTTTTCCATACATTGTTTTGTTTTATTTTTTCCATTCAAAAACATAATTAAAGAAATAAAATTTTTACCTTTCTTCCCCTTCTCCCGGTCCCC
>PVIU01015035.1:0-49711 GCA_004026605.1 Ondatra zibethicus
TAACCCATTTCTAATAATCTGTGTGTTGCCACTAGTCGTCGCTTACCGGGAAAGATTCAGCATCTCTGACCTGGCAGGCTTCATGGCGGGCAGCTCTCTCTGGCTCTGACCCCTTCCCAGCATTCTCTTCTCTTTTTCCTGTCTATCTAAGTCCTGCCCTATCAGAAGGCCAAGGCAGATTCTTTATTAACCAATAAAAACAACCCAAATACAGAAGGACCCTCCTACACCACAGTATGATAAATCATAGTTGCCATAATGCAGTATTAAGCATTAGAAATAAGACACTTTTAGCTTTTTTAATGTCCTGTATTATATTTGAATGTCATTATGATAAGTATAGATTCCTAATCAATGGATGACTAATGGGAAACATTATTCTCTTATAAGTTCTTTTTTCTACAAAGTACATGATTGTTTCCAATAGTCAGTGGGCTTATGTGGAAAATAATGGTCCGCCTCTATTTTGTTGAAATCTCACTCTATAATGAACAAATAATTGTATATGACAGTTTAAGTTTGTAGACTTTAAATTAAATGAATTTTATTGATGTAGGTTTTTTTATGAAAGTCCAATTCTTACTTTAAAAAAAATTTGTCTTACCAGGCAGTGGTGGCACACATATTTACTCCCAGCACTTGGGAGGTAGAGGCAGGTGGATCTCTGTGAGTTTGAGGACAGCCTGGGCTACAAGAGCTAGTTCCAGGTCAGGATCCAAAGTTACAGAGAAACCCTGTCTCGAAACATAAACAAAAATCTATGTCTCTGTATATTATGGTTTCTATGGCCGTGTTAAAGCATCATCACAAAATGCACTGTCCATATCACAGTTAATTATTCAAGGCAGGAATACAAAAAGAGCAGGACCTTGAAGGCAGGTCATTGAGATGATAAAGAAGTCAAGGAAGGGTATGGCTTCCTGGATTGGTCCTCGTGACTTACTCAGCTCATTTTCAAGTATTGCAGCTGAAGAAATAAGCTAAATTCTGCGCAATCTTTTCACAACATCTTGACCTTTTTGTATAATCACTATGTTATTTGCCATAGAGTCATTGAATTCTACTTTATACGAGAGTTCTCTATTTATTACTTAGTTGGGGTGATAAATTCCCTTGTGGCGGAGTATATGCCTTATTCATTTCTACATTCTCTCCAATACCTCTTAAGTATATTCAATACTTGTTTAATAATTTTAAAACGTATTGATCAATTGTTTATTGCATACCATTATTCAGAGTCATATAGCAACAAATTCAACAGACAATGCCTGCTCTTGTAGAGCAGACAATGAAAACATAAAGTGTTTATCATTCCATTTGTTGATGAATTCTTTGAAAGGCAAAAATGTATAGGTAGTTTCATCTGGGGTAGTCTTTCAATGGCAGGTTGCCCTGAGGTGGTATTTTCAGAAACAAAGCATAACAGCTAAAGTTCATGAACAAGAGGTAAACACAAGGAGATGAGTTTGAAAAGCTTAAACTTAGACCCTTGTAGGCTACTGTAGTGTTCTGACTTTCAATTTAGAGTATACTGCTTCAGAACACATGAGAACATGAAAAAACTTACTGTTTTAGTCAATGTTCTATTGCTACGAATAGTTATCATGAACACAACCACTCTTATAAAGGAAAACATTTAATTGGGACTGACTCAAGAGGTTTAGTCCATTATTGTCATAGTGGAGAACATGGTGACACACAGTGAGACATGTTGCTTAAGGGTAGCTGAGAGTTCTACATCTGGATTCACAAGTAGCAAGAAGAGAGAATGAACTACTAAGTGGGTTTGGCATGAGTTACTAAAACCTCAAAACCCACCCCCAAGGAAATATTTCCTCCAACAAGACCACATCTCCTCAAACAAGGGCACACTTCCTAATAGTGCCACTTCCTGATGACCAAGTATTCAAATCTATAGGCCTATGGGGGCCATTTCTATTCAAAACACCACACATATGTATTAAAACTTCCACTCTGACTACAGGGAAGAAAAATGCTATCAGACTTCAACGGTATAAACAGGACATTGATTAGGAGAAAAGACACAGTACTCTATGTCGAATACCATTTGATCCAAAGAAGTAGTGAGGAATTAGTTTGGATTCTATTTTTTTTTCAAGGATGACAAATGTACTAACTAATGGAATGCATGATAGGAATCAAGGATCACTTTAACTCCTTGGGCACTGGGGAAGTAATAAACAGAAATCTAGTTTTGACTATACCAAATTTCAGTTGAATTTATAGATAACTGTATGGAAATACTCAGCAACCAGCTAGATATTTAAACATATCTAGCATAGAGGAAAGATTTGATTCATGCAGGTACAAAATTGAAAACATACAACTGTTTAGACAATGTATATAGAAAATTATATTCAGTGGATTCATGAGATGAACCTAGATTTAAACATACTGAACCAACAGTGTATAGATGCATGTAGCAACAATTAATTTAATAAGGAGATCATAAATTTAAAGGGAGTAAGAATTGTATAGGAAGACTTGGAAAGAGGAAAAGGAAGGGAGAAATGATACACTAATCTCAAAGAGTAAAAGAAGTAATAAAATCACTGTATCTGTCTTCTTTCTCAGCATATAAAGAAACCTAGCTATTTTCCCTAAAATGTTTATATAATTTATGTATTTGGGTATTGAATAATCTCAAATATATGTGTCTAGAATAGTGCTAAGTAGTACTACAATAATGTTCATAAGTTTCAAGTCTTGCCTTCCAGAATCTTAACATTTGCTTAAATAAATCTTCAACATATAAATCTTTGTTTATAATACAAAGTAGAATGAACCATTTAGCATCAGTAACCCATGCACTTTACTGAAGGATTTCTGTTTCCAATGTGCTTACCATAAATGCATTTGAGGTTCCAAGCTGTAAGATGCTATATATGATATAAGAGCCATAGTTTGTATGTCACTTGGAAATGCATATGGTAGATCCATTCTTGGTGGCTCAGGAAAAGTAATCTCAGCCTTTGTGATGCTGAGGTAGGAGGGTCATGAATTTGAGATGAGCTTGGGCTACACAATAAGGCCATGCCTCAAAAATGCCTATGGACACCAAGCACAGTGTGTCACACTAGGAATCTTAGTACTTGAGAGGCTAAAGTACAGGATTGGTACAATTGATGCAAACCTGGACTACATAGTGAGTTCCCGACCATCTTAAAATTCAAAGTGAAACCTTGTTTGAAAAATACAAATAAATAAACTTGTTAAAGTGATGAAGAAAATTAAGGAATTAATACATGATTTCAAATTAAATATTTAAACATTATATGGAAGAAAAAGTAGCAGACTTATTGCAGTGAACAAAAATAATGATGAAATAAATGTTAAGAAATAAATTTTATTAGAAAACCAGGACTTTCAGTATTCCAGAGGACTTTGGCATCTTAAATGGCACTTGATCTCAAACTGTCTGTGATAAGTAGGACAGCTAATGTCTTTACTATCCCTAAGAGCTTCAGAGCTCCTAGCTCAGCATTATGAGGGTGGGGGTGATGGGGGCTCTTTCAGTGATTTATCGTGAAGCTCAATATTGCTGTTTCTAAACCCAATTTAGATCCTGCTCTTCCTGTACCAGTATAGTCACTAGAAATGTAGCTTGCATCCTCTCAGTACTGTGACAAACAAAAGTTTACCACCACCTAAGTCATTAAAAATGCTCTGCAGGCCTGAGCCACAATATGAACACAAGAAGCTCAGTCCCCTCAAGCACACTTTATTTCACGAGCTTTGGTAGCTGCCTCTTTATATTCAGAATCCTTCCCATCCTCAGAGCCCTGGTATTAAATGTAATATTAAACCAGAAGCAAATAAATGTTCTTTGTGATTGTGGTTTCTCACTAGTTTCATTTTAAATGTGAGTTGTGCTAGGTTAATATTTATACTCCTGGCCACTTTCAAATCTCATAATGTTTTCTAATCTAACCACTGTCTTTAACATTAAAAGCACACTCTAATACCACACTGGCATTGCCCTTTGCTTGCATTTCAATGTAAATATTTTTGTAAGCTGCCCTTCTTTTTACTTTGAGCATTTTTTGATGCTACAACTTCTAGCTTCATCCTAAATGCTTGACAACGTATGCATGCAGCACAGAGTGTTATTATTGCCTCTGGCTAGCTTCCTGTCATCTACTTTGTCTTTTGGTTCACTCCTTTGATAGTATTACCAGACCAATTGTGAATCTGCCAGATGTGTTTCCTTGCAAGAGGACAAATCTAAAAAGGCTCATGTTTTTCTCTCTCTTTCAGGACTGCTTTCATTTAAAAACATTCCTTATTTCTTTCATGAAACTGAGCTTGCTTAATCAAAGATGGAGCAAACAGACTGCAAACCTTATCAACCTCTGTCCAAAGTCAAGCATGAAATGGATCTAGCTTATACCAGTTCTTCTGACGAGAGTGAAGATGGGAGAAAACCAAGACAGTCATTCAACTCCAGGGAAACTCTGCATGAGTATAACCAAGAACTGAGGAGAAACTACAACAGCCAGAGTAGAAAGAGGAAAGAAGTGGAGAAATCTACTCAAGGTAGGTTTTTATTGGATTTTTGCAACTAATATTATTTCTCATTACGGAATGTTTACATGCATAAACCTATGTATCAAAAAGAAATTTGCTGATGTTAACTGGTTAATAATTCCTACTGCTTACATATGCTTAGTGAATCTGTTCCACATGCGAACCCAGCTGAGGTTGTAGGGAACATGTGCTTTTTACGGATTATGCGTGAATTTGGATGTAACAATCCTCTTATCGGAGCTTTCAGAAGTTGTCTAATCCTACAAATAGCCATTTACAGACTGAAGGATTAAATAATTTATAGTAAGATGTAAAGTAAACAGCTAAGCGCTTTTCAAGCCATTGCCCATATGGGACAGGAGTCTCAAATAAATATTCAGCTGTTAAAAAAGTGAACCAGGATAGTAGAGACCACCAAACAAGGGGCTAGAATGCCTATGGAAAGAATGTAAAAATATTTTGCAATGTAGCTTAAAGGGAAATGAAGAATTCTAAGAGTTTCTTTTAAGAAACACACTGATGTATTTTGCAGTCTATTCTTCAGCTACTGTGGTCTCTCAATAATGGAGAGGCATAATAGTTTCCAACAAAGTGATCAGGGAGATAGAAATACATTTTTTCAATTAACTACATAGAAAAATATACTGATATTGGTAGAGACTGTTAGGGAAGCACACTGACAATATTTTTAAACAAGTTTATTTATCTGGCACAGTGGTCCTCAAAGTGTGTACCCCTGACTCAGTAGCATTAACATTAACTGAGAATTCACTAAAGATTGAAATTCTCAGAACCCACTTTAGAAATCCTTGGAATGGGAGCTATCAATTTACACTTTTTAAAGGGCCACTGGAGAATTCTGTTGCCTGTATGATTTCTTTGAATTCTTTTGTTCAAATACTTCAATGATCACATATATTTGGGGATTTCCAAATTACATTTTCATTCAGTCTTATTATCCTTCATAAATTAAGTCATAAACATGCAATTACCTGTTGAACATTTTCGAATTAATAACATATCAGTTATTTTAAATTCAGCATAACTAAAAGGAAGAGAATCAATCCAATATCCCCAATTCCAAACATGTTTACATTGTCAGACACCAGCTTGCTCATGCTTGCCTTTCTTCCAGCCAGCCACCAAATTTTCTCTGTGTAACACATTGCTTCATCCAGCAGAACTGATCTCTACATCTCTAATGCACTTGCACTGAGATTTCAAAAACAAATCTAACTGATCTACTTGGACTTTCCTATATCCCCCTTCACCCCTTTGCTATGTTGCTACCTATTTCTTGGCAGCAGAAGATTTTGAGGGATAGAAATGATGAAAAGGACAGAGCTGGGTGTCTTACCCCTGCTGAGTAAGAACCCTACCACCCAGCTACATCTCTAGATGCCTATCCAAACTCTTGAAATGCCTATCCTGGCTGTCTCCCTCTATTCCAGTTCACCTGTCATTCACAGCCTAACTTAAAAGCATCCTTTCCTCTCAACTCTCTTTCACTGTCACTATACTACCAAACATATAAACTCTTCTTCCATGAAGTCTTAGGAGATTTTAATTGTATCTCTCACTCTCATTATGGATATTTCTTTCCATATTGTGTACCCAGTGAGGCTGAGCATCATGATTTCTAGGAGATTTTAATTGTATCTCTCACTCTCATTATGGATATTTCTTTCCATATTGTGTACCCAGTGAGGCTGAGCATCATGATTTCTTTACTGATCTTGTTTTCCTGTAAAATTTGCATATGCTATATGACCTATGATTGTCTTATTAGCAAATGTATGTGATAGCATATTTTGCAAGCTGTACTACATCAAATATAGTATTAGAAATTAAACTTATTACATTATAAATTATTACTAAAATCTCGCATGTAAAAAACTGAGTCAATGATTTGATATATACTAACATGTAAATGCACATTCTTATATACAATATCAACTGTATTATCCATTATGATTCAATATAACTTGAAAAGATTTTAACCTGTCTTTTCAAATAATTCATTTTACTCTGTCATTTCTTCTGCTAAAGATAATTTATATTTGTGCAAACTAATCCAACTCACTATTGATAAATTATATTCTTATCAATATTTGAGGTCTCTATTGTTCTTTATGAATAATCACATTAAAATATTTCTCTGTAAATTTGTCTTTACAGAAACAAACAATTGTAAGTTGTAGGTTATGGGATAGTACTATAAAATGGCTGATTTGTGAGTTTAAATAAGAATATACTTGGTTATGGTTCTAAGAGCATGAAAAATGTTTTAAGTCTGTATTGAGATGGTCAGCCTCACATTTTGTTTTTGTACAGTGTGATCAAATGAAATTTATAATGAGTGAAGTTTCCTTTCTCTAATGTCATGCTAACTTCTTTTCAGGAGAATAGTTTAGGCAGCTAGCTTTTGTTTAGCATTTAATGTTAGCCAGACCTGGAGTCCTTTGTTGGAGATGAAAATTTGCCACTTTTTGGAAACTCATAGGTGGTGGATAAATACCTAATAGCTACACAAACAAATCAGTACAATTTTGTGACACGTGCTTTTGAAATATCCTCCCCATGCACGGCTTGACTTTCCAATGGATTTTACTTATATAATCAAGATACAGAAAATAATAAGAGAAAAATTCCATGAATGAACCATTTATCTTTTCAATTACGTATCATTCTGACTAGCCTAATCAAGTTTCTCAACAACTATCTGTGTCCCACTTACTGTACAAATCATCCCTTTGTCCAAAATGTTTGTATTATATATGATATCTTCCCTTTGGACTTGTGTAGCTCTAGTTAAAGGAGCAACTGGATAGAATTAAGGAGCTTATATTCAAGTAATGTACTTAATAAATACTCCAAAGCATAAGAGTAGAATGCTGTCACCAATATATGCCACACCAAAACCATAAAGGATATCCTTTAAGTAAAAAGGTGAGAAGTCTTTATTTTTAAATTTTTAAGGAAAAAATTATATGCTGAGGATGCTATGTTCTTACTATAGTAAGAACAAATCTTTCTATGAAATTATGGAGAAAGGAAAAGAAATTCACACTAGTTTTGAAGTTACACATGAAATTACTTAAGTTACAGCCAAGATGCATGGTAGGTACTTAGTAAAGAGAGAAATGCATCAAATTTTTGAGTAAAAGACATGAACAGAAAATTGGTTCCAACTCTTGGGAAAATGTTGTGCCCAAAAGTATTGAACCCACAGGAAGACATACTTTAAGAAATAAGTAATACAAGGTTATTTGCTAAAACTTAAGAGTAGGGATACAGATTCAGGAATCATTTTGGACTAAATGTGTACAAATGGCTGAAGAGGGTTGGTTCTGCTGCTAAGGGTCACTACGGCACTTACAGCAAACATGAAGTGTCTAATTAAAGCAGACCCACCCAAAATAGGCTTTGGTTGCAACAAAACCGACCTTTCTCTAAGAGGATGCTCAATGGAAACAGTATTCATAAAAGTGCTAAGGAAGCACTAGACATAAAACATCATAGAACATATTAACTCAGTATTATATTATAACACTATAGAGGGCATGATGAAGTCAGGCTTAAAATGCATAGCAAAGAACCCTCAGTCTCTTTCTAAAACAAAAACATATTCATCTTCTAATGATCCGGCAACATAACCAAAGCATTTGGATAACAGCCATCTTGTTTCTGGAATGGTTCTATAAATGTCTTGTCCAAAAAGTGAATACAGTATTTTGAAGAGGAAGGGTTGAAAGTTAAAGCCCTATTAGGAAGGTAAGAGGCATTTGGCCATCCTAAATCTGTTCATTACCAAAATTAAAATGTCATCATTGTAGTTTTACCTTAGTTCCTTGATCAGCACATTATTTGATACCCCAAACCTACATATACCAACCTGGCACTTAGTCAACTTGGCTCAGCTTTAGAAAAAAAAATTTCTTTTGACAAATATTCTCCAGTGGTGTTGAAGACCAACACCCAGGACATGCATGTATTAGGCATGTTCTGTACCACTGAGCTATGTTCCCAGCCCTGAATCATCTTTCAATTGTAATCTTAATCTGGACCTAATGCATTGTTGGAAGTTATTGACTAGTTCTGGTACAATATGAGGAATTATAAACAGAATGTTCCAGGGAATGTTTGAGGGAGAAGAGTAAATATGCTCAACATGCATTGTATGTGTGCATAAAATTTTCAAAGAACAAAAAAAAACCCTTAAAATTAGAGATAAAACTTTAGAAGATTGAAAGACAAGAACCTGCATTCATCTCAGCTGGGCTAAAAAAAAAAAAAAAGCAGGCAAGGTTCAATGACAACTTGCCGTTATTGAAACTGCTAAACCTTTTTAATTAAATTTTTAATAAATACCGACTTGTAGGAAGAATAAAATTAGTGAAATAAATTCTTAATGAAATAACCTAAACAAATAGTTTGTAATTACACTTGATAGGTTTCTAGATGATAGGTTTCTGTACCCCAATAATAGGTTTCTTCACCAACTCAGTAAACTAGATCAAGCTGAATTAAAAGTCAAAAACCAGGTTTATTTGGGCAAAGCATTCCCAGGAGACCCTTCAGCCCCTAAAGATCTAGGCAGGGGAATGGGGCTGGAGAGAATTCACAGGGCCAAACTAAAGGAGGGGGTTTAAATACCCCGTAGTCGAGGAATGGTGACATGTCTGCTGCAGACTGGGTTTGTACCCAAGTATTTCGGCAGGGTCTTGAGCAGCTAGAAACTTCAGGGGAAGAGCTGCCCCCATTGCTGCATTTCTGGGCTTTTGGTTGTTTTTCTGAGAGGGTGGAATTTGGAGAGGGAGGATGGGCTGATCAAGTAGAGGTGAGCTTGGAGAGTCCAACTGAACAACACTATTCTTCTGACTGTAACCTGTGGGGGAAAACCAAAACAGTTTTCATCTCCCATGCATTCCAAACCATGAATATTGTCTACTGCCTGACACCAAACCATGGACTCTGTCATGGCTCAGTGGTTCAAGACCACCCAAAGAAAATGATCCTCCTTCTGACCTAACAACACAATCAAGTCCTAGTCTTTTTCACAGTATCAAGGCAATTCATATAATTTCATGCTATCATTCATATCATCATAAGAAGGATGAGTATAATATACACTGAGAAAATTTCAGTCAGAGAGACCATACCAGTGTATCTTCTATTACAGTATTTTTTTTCAGTTTAGTATTAGTTATTATTGTTGGTTTCTTTTATTTATAAATCAAACTTTATTATATGTCTGTATACATAGAAAATTATATATGTATATGTAATATGCTTTGTCATTATTTATAGTTCCAGTCATTCAATGGTGTTCTTAAGATATCACTATGGGAAAAAAGATATCACTATGGATAATAGTGCATTATTGGAGAATGGAATCATGGATTTTAAGTTTCATAAAGAGAAGTGTACAAGAAAAATTGTAAGGGTCTAGATAGCTCAAGAGAAGAGTAGTTGTAACTGAATAAGGGCGGGAATCTACGAGGTCACAAAATTACCACAAACTAAAGAATGGCATGAAGAGAAAAAAATCACAGCTAAAAAATAAAGAGAAACAATCAATAAATGTATAATGGAAAGTGCTATGACTTACATAATTGCTGGTTGAATTTGCAAAGCACAGCATAGTCAAGATCTGTCTAAAGTTTCAAGTTTGGGATATTGTGCAGATGACGTTCAATTAGATAAGAAATGCACTAGGTCTGGAAGGGAAGAAGGTAATCCTTATTTTTGACCATGTTACATTTAAGATGTTGGAGTGACAGAAGATGGATCTTCCAACAGGTAGTTAGAGATGTACATTTTTTATTTCAAGATAGATTGAGGCTAGGGATAATTGCAGGCTTGGTCACATGAATGCCTTAGAGCAAAATATGACTGGGGATAGATTAGGTTACTCAGGAAAAGTGTATAGGGTAAAACTAGAAAGGCCGGGGACAAAAACCTGAATCTATCATCTGTGAACTGACATAAACACAGTTTAAATGTACTTATATTTTCACTGAACACCATTTTTAGTGAACTGATTTATCTAAGCCAAAATATAAAGGATCAGAAAGCTAGAAATCTGAAAACGTGAGATCTCGTGTGCCATTGTCTTTGTCTTTCTTACTGATCTATAGAGTCACCTAGTGGGGAAATATGTGCCCCCACAAGAGAAATGGATTATCCTATATTAAACAAAAAAGTTCAGTTTTCTTTTTTATAAAGACTAGAATCTGTGCCATTATTTTTATTTCAGCACTACCTTTAAATCAGAGAAAACATTAACTGTCAAAATACTTGTCAGTATTTGTAACTTGCATTAATCTAGGTAAAGCTGAGACTGACTTATTTTTTAGAATGACAGATAAAATTGTATGTATTTATCACATGTAATATGTTTTATGGATCTTATGGATGTGGATCATAGATTCTCAGAAAGTCATTTCCTTTTAGTTCAGAAATGAAGAAAACAAACCACATTCTTCATACACTGCACTACCTCTCACACCTACATCAGGAAGTCGTGATGAGGATCAACAGCCATCACAAATGTGAAAATACTGCCCCACTAAACTACTTAGATTCCCTTCATTTCTGTCCACAATATTTCCACCTTCTTATATGTTCTAATGGCGAGGAATTTAAAAGCCTTTTCACTCTGAATAGCATTAGAAAAGGATAAATGGTATGCTATACAATTTAACATGAATGGTTACTTTGTTTTTATTTGTCAGGGGATAAATGGGTTTTGCTGTTGTTTGTTTGAGTGTTTCTAATACAGGATTAATTTTTGGTAAATACTGAAGAAATACTTTATTTCACCTATATTTGCAAAGTCGGTCGCTCTCATCCAAGGCCAAATGCATGTGCCTTGCTCAATTCGAATGATGTTTGTTGTTTTGTTTTAATCTTCCAAATTTCTTTGAATGAAAAGATTGGCAATAATCTACTATTGTCAGTCCTTTACTAACGGGATGGCTACCGATAAGGATGTTTAATGTATGATGTATTTCAGGGTGAATGAAAGGGATAGGTTTTTCTGGAGGTAGATAGGTTGGCAGTTGTTCCCAAATAACCTCACTTCCAAAGGTAGCATCAAGTATCTAAGAAATCTACTTAAAACAAATAAAAATATAGAAATGGAAATGTAAGAAAATATTTTACTTATTCTAATTTCCCTATGGTTTCAATCTGGCTAAGATTAATTTTGAGTATAGCAATTTCACGCCAAGGTAATAATGAAAGAAAAATGACCAATGCAAAAAAGGGAGTTTCGGCGAAAGCCAGTTACAGCTAATACTCCCACACTCCACACTCCCAAAACAGTACATGTGACACAAGTATTCATTCTCTCTTTGTAACCTGCTCTTTTATGGTTTATTGTTTTGCTCTCCATATATGATGTTTGGTTGCTTGGTTGTTTTGGGATTACAATGTTACCCTTATCTCACATCCTTGCCATCTGGTGGAAAACATTTAAACTGCCAATTTGTATTTTTTGAGATTACAAAGCAAGTTATCTATCATCTACTGCTGGCATTTAATTTATTCACTTATATGTGAGCACTAATTTAGTATCAAGTATGTCCCTATGAATTCTACTTGGATTTAATAATAAAAACTCTGAGTCAGTTATAGTGGTAAATGCTGAAAAATCATAGAAGCAGAGTACTTACCTCTACCAAATCCTCAGACCAAATGGGCAATCCTGCCTCTAGGAATCCTCAGACTGAATGTCATTTCTACAAAACCTCAGACTGAATGGAATAAATGTACCCTCATGACTGTTTTTCCCCATTCCTTGACCCATGTCAATAATCTACTTCATTCTACCCCAGAAGTTGTTCAAGCCAAATTGCCACATATTATCTACAAGTAGTAGATAGAATCCCAAAATTGCAAAGCACACTTTTCTGTTCTTATTTCAAGAAGGTTTTCATAGTTTAAGCTATTGTTTGTACATATGTAGATGGCATGGATTACAGTTTCTACAAAAATCTTGAAAGAACTCTTAATCTCAGGATCCATATTTATGGGAAAGGGATCACAGATGGCAGGAGTAATATAATGGTAACAAGACCTATAAAATGAGATTTTCAAAAGCATTTGATCACACATAATGAATTTTCTGTTGTGAGCATGTTATGCTTATAGTTCTTACAAGTTTCTACCATAAAGAATTATAATAACTGCTTTGAAAGAACTTAGACTCTAAAAGAAAATTAGCCAAATTGTTTTAAAACAATTTCAATTGTCTCATACCTTTTAGGTAGTAACATTGCTCATGAAAGCGTATTAACTTTTTTCCTATGGACTATCTAAAATTAGAATAGATTGTTCTGGTCACACGTGCCATGGCTCCCTCTATCTGTTCCATGGCAGGTCAGATATCCATAATTAATCATCGCATCCTTGACTATTGAGACCAACTGTAACTTCACATATTCTACCACACATGATATACTAATCAATTAGAATTGGTAAGCAATGAAACATATTTCTAGCCTGTGATCTGACTGTAGCAAGTCCTCTGTGAAATTCTGAAGCTTCACTGATTAGCAAGCAATAGTCCTTGGCGAAAAACAAAACAAAACTGTCAGAGTACATGTGGAAAGGTATATATGTAAAGTATGTACTATAAGGGGGCTGGAAGCTAGAAACGTGTACTTACTTGACTTGGTGAATTGTGAAAATGATTGCGGGAGAAATATTTAAGTGTTAGGTGCTGAGTGAAAACCCAGGATGATAACCTGATGATTCATTCATACATGACAATGAGCAGGAAAAAATGATCTTGAAAAGAATGTAAATAGGAAATATTACATAAACTGACTGAGGAGATTTCACAAGAAGGAGTGACTAATATTTGTTAAAACTTCAGAATTAACCAAGTAGGATGATCGTTTTAAAAAAGGGTGGTTAAACAAATTATTGCTAACTTTAGATCAGAGATTTTCCATTTTGACCGGATATTAGAAGCACTTGAGAGGAATGTAGGCATACACGAGTGTCTTCAGTGGCTTGAGGGATTCCAATCAACATTGAGATTGGGATCCACTGCCAACCAGCTCTAGCCATCAGAGAGAAAGCCTAGATCAGAAAGAGTAGAAGAATAAATGCAACAGGATGTCTATTATAATCATGCTCTATGAGAGGATATGTTCCCCCTTTTAAAATTCCACACATGTGTAAATGTGTTTTGGTTAAATTCACCCTCTCTTCCTTGTGTTCTAATTCCAACCCCATCCCTTTCACCACTGTTGACTCCCAACTTTATGACTTCTTTTGTTTTGTTCCTGCTGAATCTGCTTAGCAATGTCAGTATGTGTATGCATGTAGGGCCATCTTCTTGAGGATGGATAATCTTTCAAGGACCAAATCCCTGAAGAAAACTGACTTCCCCTAAGGGGAACATTCACTGTATCTTCTGTAATAGAAAGTAGGTACCAAACAAGAATGGCAAAAGTTAACGAAGTTCATAATTATATTGTCCCCATTTCATTGGATAAAAAAAGAAGAGTCAAGGGCAGCTAATGAATGTGTAGACTGAAGCAAGAGCTGGAGACAAATAGTGAAAGGTTCTAAGACTAAACAAATTGCAATCATAGATGGAGCCTACATGAGATCAGATAGAAGATTAGTGTGTGGAAATGTTAATGACCATCGATGTTAGATACTCTTCTATATGGATTTATATATAATTTACCTTTAATCCTTATCAAAGTTCTATGGTGTGGAAGTAGTCATTATGACTTTATGACTTCTATTTTTATTTTGAAATTTCATTTCATTTCAAATGCTGAGGATTAATTTTTAAAATATCAAATATTTAATTGTTATTGATGGCACCTGTTTTTATAGTCACACAGCTTGGAAACCTATCACAACGGAGGCACCCAACATAGCTCACTAACCAAAGCCTACATTTTTCTAACTATACTTCCAGGTTCATCTGTAGGAAAATATGTCTGAATTATGTTAAGAGGTTTAAACAGAATTTTCTCATTTAAAAATTTTTCCAAACAGAATTTAGTGCCAAAGTAAAATTGGAAATCTTATAATTATTGTGGAGTGCCTTTCTGTGAAATTGAATTAAGAGATTATCAACTACATTTACTGTGTATTAAATTTTATTCTAATGACCGGAAAACCCAATTGTTGTTGTCAATGGTCTTTATAGAGTACAAATTTGATAATAACATTTTCTAAGATACTTCATTATCTCCCAAATTCTAGAGTAATATTTCATCAGTGTGTGGGGGTGTGGGATATGACTGCCTCCAGAACCTCATTGAATCCCTAAAACTATTTAGGGAAAAAATTCACATAGGTACAACAATCCACCATATTCAGGAAGCCCTTAGAAACTTCAATGGTAGAAAGAGAATGTCTGCAGAGATACAAAGCCAACAATCAAGGAAATCTATCTCAGTGGCTCACCTTTTATTGACATTATGCCATCCTGATATACCATTGTTCTCCTCAACTGGGAAGTTCTTCCACCAATGACAAATCTAAAATAAAGATGGGTGATATTTGTATCTAAGCAACAAAACAGCATCGCCTTACATAACTCTTTGCACAAGTCATATTGATGAGTGCAAATGTCAACAGTATATTTGAACTCAGTTTTGAAAACGCAAAATAGATCAATAGAAAATGAAAGGAATATGTTTATAGTGGCATAACATAGATATTTTATCTTCAGATATCTTTTTGAAGGGCATTATCTCTGTAACACTCACATTTCCCTCTTTATGATTCATGTGGGAATTTAATAAGTAGCCACAACTTATGAACTTCTAGATGTCAATTTAATAGAAAATGACATGACTCAAATAATTGGGCTAAGTTTGAAGTACTTCTGAACATAAAGAATTTAACCAACTTTATAAAACAACAAAAACAAACAAGTCATTGTAGATATGCAATAGTGATTATACCTTTGACCATCAAAGTAAGGAAGAAGGAAATCAGTTTTTCATGTCTGGCTTGCTTTTTGATCTCATCATGAATGGAACTCTTCTGCATTCTCTAGCCATCAGACTACTCTGTTGATGCTATGGCTTGAATTTCAATGTTTCTTACTAAATCTAAATTGAAAACTACTCCACAATATTGGACATAATATGGGTGTTCTCCTCTTAGATAACCGTATTCAACAGAATTGTATATTTTCTTTGAGGATACACATAATTGAGACAATAAATACTGATTCCCTGGCTAAGTGTCACATAAATGACTGTCTCCTGGGCAAAAGTACTCTCTTTTGGGGAACATCATTTTGTTTCGACAAAATTGCTTTAGCCACAGGGAAGGGGCAAAGTGGATGCTTGTTTTGGGGACTGTGAAGATTAAGGGAAAAATCATTGTTTCGACCCTCACACCCACTTTGGGGCCTATTCATTATGAAGTTTGCACAAAGACCCAGAGACAAGGGTAATAGAGAGAATTTTAATGAAAATCAGAATAGGTAGTATGGCTGAAACAGAGACACTGGGGAAGATTGAAAAGAAAGGATAGTAGAATATAGAAAGAATCCATTCTATAGATAACATGAGCCTCTGTGGCATCATGGGTTTTAGTTCATAGTGTGGTCTGAAACCAAGCCCCTATGCCATGCTGCTTCTCTTTTATTATAAAGGCTTGAGGAGAATTCAGAATTGGCATTTTGAAATCTAGCCTTATATTCATTCGAACAGTCAAAAATGGTTTTAGATATCCGTGACAGTATAAGTATGAAGTAAGCTAACATGTCCTGTCAGGAAATCATCCCGTCAGGATATGGTTATTCATCTTTTTTGGTCATCTGTGATGCAGAACTGGCACCAATACAAATAATTTCTATTTATTTTCAGCACTTTTCATTCTCATTATAATTCTGAATGGGTAAAAGGTGACAGAAGATAAATCTCAAGTCCCCTGAAACTTTGGAAATATTCTCATTTGAAGCCTTAACAACAAAATCTGAGGATTCTGCCAGCCTGTCAGTATAAACTCAAGCATATGCAGTCCTGTTTTGGCACCAATCCTTCCTGGAACACATGAAATATTTAATTTTATTACTCCTGAGTCTGTTGAGCAGATGACCCTTTGTGTCTTTTATGTCACAGAATAAAATGCAGTTAGAAATGAGCTCAAAGACAAAGAAATTAATAGCAATACACTCAAACCTTAAGAATCATTTTCTAAGCTGCAGCTTAGACGTTTACAAAGATTCACTACTAGAGTCCAATTATGTCTTCTCATGAATGGTTCAAGTTCAATGTCTCATGAACACTTAAAAATTATTACATTGGCATCTAACCCAGCTAAATGCTAATGGTGCCTCAGATTATTCAATAAATATGATATAAAATCACCTTCACCAATTGGAAAAATATAATATGTGACTTTGATAGAGAGGATGGCCACACACTGTTCATAAGCATATTGTGTATTTTATATGTATGGATACACATATTTCTATCTTATATTCACTAATTGTGTATGGATGTATGAAGCAAAAAGGTTGATCAATTTATAATAGAATTGCAGTCTAATTTATTCTATTGATTACATTTTCTTAAGCAAGACATACTTGTATATCACAATGAAAGACAAAACAAAAGAGAACCCTTATAGAGCAGCATGTGAGATTCAGACAGGACTACTAATGCCTCCTGTTAGTTCTGTAGCTTTCCATCTAGAGTTCTCTAAGCTCCAGCTATGCTTGCCAAGCACTAGTGGCTGGCAAACTCTGTTTCTCTATGGTTTTCTTCACACCACCTTTTGGAAAGAAGGCAATAAATCTGCTTCCTGGAGCACTGTAACTGTAACAGACAGCCAAGATGCTCAGTCCATGTACTCTTTCCAATCCACGCTTGGGCTTGGCAGAGCAAGTCCATTGTCCCAATGGACTGTAGCACATATCTGATCAATTGCACTTAAAAATGCAAGTACACTGGTGGTGCTGTGTTCCTCCTATCATACTTTTAGAATTTACTTTAGAGATTGGAACAGTATTTGGCACATAATACACATTCAGTAAATGTTTATTAAATTCTAACACTGGCTATTGAGAGAAGTTCAAGGGGAAAGTCTCAAGTATGATCACGATATATTTTTGGTTTTGCTCTTCATAAAAAGATTGCAGCATGTTGAATGTTTTGCCTACATGACTGGAGAAGAATATTTGATAGTCCTATTATATGATCTGTTCTTGAATAATAAAACCAATTTAAGTTTAGTTATTATATAACTGAAATGTAAAATCATATTTTTGCAGTTAAAATTTGGTTTAAAACTGACTGACAAAGCTATTCTGTGTGTTCTCTTCCTCTCATTCTTTCAGCATGTGAACATGTATTTGGATGTGAAAGTGATTTAAGACTATGTGTGTGGAAGGAAGTTGTTCTAGTTGATACCTCTATTTTATAAGACTGTAGACCTAGAGACTATTGAAGAATACTTAGTATAAAAGTAAAGATAATCTGAAAGCTCACAAGTGGCTTTGTATTCTGTTTTATTCTTATTTGTTCTAGCTGCCAAGGGTAAATGGAAAGGAAGATATCACAAATAAATAATGCTCTAGTGTTTGGGGATTTTGCATGCTATACATATATTATATACTAACACGATTATCTTGTATGTATATTTACAGTTCTTGTTCCATATGTTTGTAAGTATGAGATTACAAATTACTTTTGAACATAAAATTTGAAGCCTGGTTTGTTAGAAGTGTACTTCCATAAGAGCATTGGAAGGCAATCACAGAAGGATCTGGATTCAACACGATCTAGGATTTCATGGCGTCTAGATGCAGTAAGAGGACCATCAGAAAGATACTTCAACAAAGTTAGCTGATTTCTCATGAGTCTTTAAAACTCACTCGAGCCTTTGCTGAAATAAATATTAAAAACAGAGAAGCTATAAAGCAATGGAGATAAATAGTTTTATTGTTCATCTTCAAAGCAATTCAAAGTTAATTACAATGAGGTCAAGGATCTCTGTAAAACCTCACTAAGTCTGCTCCTTTAAAAGGGGTACAAAACATTTGATTCTATTTTAGTGACATCACCAAACATTTGTCATAAGTGGTATTAAATTTTCACCTTCCCACCACATCAGAACAATCTTATATTTTCATCACTTATACCATTTCCAAGATAATTTAATTTGGCAATTACTGTTTTGAGGAACATTGTGTGAGAGTATTGTTAGCTTACTTACCATGCAAGCCTGATGAACAATTTTACAATGTTGTCCTCTTACTCTGACATGCACTTTGTGGCATATGCACACCTGTGCTCTCTCTCTCTCTCTCTCTCTCTCTCTCTCTCTCTCTCTCTCTCTCTCTCTTCCCCCCACCACCCCCCACACACATTTTGCATGTTCACATACTTACACAGAAAAAAAAAGGATCTTTATTTTCTAGTATATTTTCCAAGCTTACACAGGTAGCAAGCACTTCAAGCGTACTTCCCGTGCCATATCCTTAAAGGGCATAAAATATAACCAACACTAACAAGTAACTAGATGCTCCAATATAGGTCAATAATTCACACGTCAGAGATTGTAAAAATATTTAGCAAATTTGATCCAAATTTTAAAACGTTGGTTTTCATGTATTTTATGGCGAATTATTCAGTGTTGTATAATATAAGGAATGTTGAACTAGCATGAATTTGGGTGGAAATTGCTCTTTTCCTTGCTAGCTTAGCACAGTGTCATCACAGAAGCAATGCTTAGTAAGATTTCCTGAATAAATTTAATTTAATTGGAATTAAAGTTGGAGTGAATTGAATTGAGTAATGCCTCATGCATTCCTCCTACAACCTTCTCAGCTAGTTCCTCTTGCTCTCCACCCTGCCTGAAGCTTGGTTCTTTGAGGTCACCATTTGTCCATCAATCATTCCTTGGGAGCCAACTTTTCTTTGGAACAAAAATTCCTTTGGAACCAAAATGTCCACTACAGCACTGAAATTTTCTGCTTTTATATTAAAATTAACACACCTCAATTAAAATACTATGCATATTCCCATGTGGTGCATGCCATACAGCCACATATTTGTCAATCTTACAGCTATGATCACTCATGGCTCTTTAATATTTCTGGAACTGATGGTAGCATTCCCCAATTGATCCCAGTTTGTTATAAACACTGAGAATTTCGTCACTGACTGAAGCATTGTTTCTAGACCCATTTGTTTCTTCTCTTTTCATGGCTACATCCTTCTTGGACTTTGATTCTCTATGTGAATTGTCTTCTTCCAATGCAAGTTAGGTTGAATACCCATCCAATGTTGTAGTATAGTTCTTTAGAATTACCACCATTAAAAAAGTCACTTTGAATTACAATGACTTGTTTGGTTAACTACACTATAAATTTTTTGAGGACAAAGACTTTCTTATTGCTGTTTTACAAATCATGTTGTATAGTAAACATTCAATTATTTTTCTTTTAATGATGACTTATACAGTGTTTTGTTTCCATTTATGTAAATATAGTAGTTGCTGCCACATTAAAATTAATTGATAGCGAATAGATAATTCATTCTCAAAATTTCTAGGAAATAATATTATTCCTGATCATTATTCATATCATACATATCTTCAATTCACAAATTGTTAAATATATTTATTTTCAAAGAGTTATTTTCCCATTCTTAGCATCTATGGACGTGTATTGTTGGTAAAGTCGAAAGGAATAAGAACTTTATACTGGGTAATAGGAGAGCCTCCTATCTATCTCCTTATCATGTGGTATGATTTCAGGGAAGACCCAAGACACAAGCCTATATTTGGTAAGCAATAGTGGAAGCAAATTTAACCAGAAGGTTGAGCCCTGGTATAATGACTATAGTTTTAACATAGCCAATTACTATGTCTGAAACACTAAAGAAAAGTTTTCAGTTCAAAGTTTCTTTATAATATCTCTGCTAAAAAATAACACAACTAACATCAAAAATGAGTTTTCCAATCCTCAGAGAATACTGAAAGTCAAGTCAACAATATCTCTCTTTTCTAGTATTGTAGTCATGCACAGTAGTCAGTTGGGCTAGAAAGGTGTCCTGCTGCTTGCCAAAATCATTGCAGCTCTTTACGTTCTGTAAACTCTGGACACGGTAGATTTTAGGTGGAGCAAGCTTTCCCTCTATTACGTACTAAATCCTACTACCCCAATAATGGGGTTTTAGTAATTCAAACAGCATGTGACTGTTTCCTTGTTAAAACATTTATTGCCTCTGTTTTCTTCATACTGAAAACCTGTTTGAAAAAGTATAGCCTCACTTTGTTGCTGTCATTGAAATTCATATGTGTGAACTTTTGTTTAATCCTACTATATTTTATTTTGCTATGTACGGTTGTTATCTTTTAGAAGCCTGTTCTTTTCTACTGAGAGCCAGAAAGGGAGTAGATCCAGTTGGGAGGGGAGATGAGTAGGAACTGGGAAGAGTAGAGGGAGGGAAAACTGTAATCAGGATATATTTTTAAAAAGAAAAAAGTTTATATTTGAAAAGGTCAGTTGCTATTTTGAAGAATAAGGAATTGATCAAAGGAATGTAAACATTTCTTTCTTTAGTTCATCATAGTAGCACACTCTTTTGATGGAATTTTAATGCAAGAGAATATTTTTAGTTTTTTATCCTGATGGTATTCCTAACTATGCTTCCACTGGATTATTTTACAAGGCTATTCAGAGTAAGAATGGCAGAGTTTCTAATCTTCTAGGGTATATCTTCTCTTCCTTGAAAGGTTATGATAACTAGAATTGGTAGCTCATGAAATGCCCAAATCAATATTGTCATTGACTTAATCCACATAAGAGGCTTAACTTCGTAGGTGACTTCTGAGTGACTGAAACAAAAGGAACCAAAAAAAGATTCAGTCTCTAGTGACTTCCTATGTTTCAAATAAAGAAAATTCTGTGACAGGAAAACACTCCTAGACTTAACAGACAGCCGAGTAGGACTCTGTAAGAAACTTTATTTTAATAAATAGATCCTCATATTTACCATTTTTGAAGACTAAAATAGACAATATTTATCTATCATTTATCAACACCAAGTGTGTCCTCATCCAGCATTTTATATAACCCAGGGTAACTTAGGCACACTTCTATCCCACATTTTATAGGTCACAAAGTTGAAACACATAGAAAGTTAACTTTCACAAGATGACAAACCTAATTTATGGCCCAATTAGGACTTGAACATGTGTTCTGAAAACTAAATGTCATGCTTTTTCTTTAGAGGTTCAGAGAGAGTTTTATTAGGTGACATGCTAGCATATGGCAAGTTGCAACAACAATACCTTGTATTTGCATATGAACCTCTATTCATTGTTTAGAGTCAGGTTCTCATTTCTTTTTTATTTTAATTTCCCTTTTCTATCCCACTTAGAGTATGAGTTCATTTTTTTGCTTTTATTTTTAAATTAAATTCTTTGAGAATTTCTTTTAAGAGCTTTTTACATCATTTCCTTCTCTCTCCTACCCAAACTTTTCTGTGCCCCTTCTCTCAAACTTACAACCTCTTCTATAATTATTGTTACATATATATTGTTAAGTATTATATGTATATCCTGTTGAATCAATTAGTGTCTCTCTCTCTCACACACACACACATGCACACAATCTATTATGATCATTTAGTATTCCTTCTATATGCATATGTTTAAGGCTGGCCAATTGAAACTGAGTTGCCCATCATGGGTATCATTTTTAGAGAAGCCTGATTCTCTTAACCTCTATGAGATTGCCTATACCACTTTATCTATGTGTCAGGCCTTGTGATATTTTCTCCATCCATGTTGGAATGTCCCTAGAGTTTTCATTGTACAGACCTGGTTGAGGCAGCCATATTGCTGAGATTTTACGAATGCATCTTCTCTGTTATGTCTAGAAAATACTATCTCATCTTTTATCCCATTCCTCTGCAACAGAACTTGGGCTTTGGGTGTAAAGTGTGCACTGAAGGTGTATCAGCTGAGGTTGGGCACCCTATGATCATTTGTTCTCTGCATTTTGATCAGTTGTGTCTTTCTGTAATGGCCTCTATCTGCTGCCAAAATAAATAGATAAATATATAAATAAATATCCTTTGATGAGGGGTGACAACTACACTTGTCTGTGAGTATAAAGATAGGTACTTAGAATTCAGTTACAGATTATGCTGGTTTAGGAAAGCAGCACTAGTAAGTTCTCCTTTGGGTTGTATAACCTTGCCAGTCAGAGGTAGTTGACTCAGTTAACAGGAATAGCTAGAGATTCTCTCCCACTGAGTGGTGCTTTAAGTAAAATTAGACAGCTGTTGGTTACTCCAAGATCTCTGTGCCACTATTTTGCCCTTGGGGTTATTTTGCCCTACTGGTCTTTGTTGGGGTTCACCAGGTTTACATCTCAGTAGGACTATATATTGCTTTCTGCCTTGACAGCTTGCATGTCCTTCAGATACTATGAGAGCTAGTCCTCAGTTCCAGCTCAATTCCTCCTAGTACTGTGTTCAGTATGTGTGGTATCTTCAGGAACAGGGTCTTACTTTCAAGTTTTGGGAAGCAACCAAGATCAAGAGCAAGTACTTATATTATTGTACTTCACATCAATATGCTATATATGTAAAATGTATTCAGGACATAAATTGATGGATATAAAAATGGATCTCTAAATGATATTTTAATTACAAGATAATAGATTTGTATTTGATTTTTCATACACCCTATTCTATGGTTAACCTTCCTTGCTAACTTCTTGTCTTCTTTATCCCATGATCCTTTTCTTACTTAAAACTTTCTCTTACCAGTATCTACCCCCTCTACTTTCATATTAACTATGTTCTATGATCCACTTCCTTTAGGGTATCCTTCCCTCAATGGCTACTTTCTAGTTTCCTGCTTCCACGGGTACACTCAGTTGAACAAAAACTTAATTGAAATTTAGGATTTGAATATAAGAGAAAATGTGTGGCATTTGTATTCTGGGCCTGGGTTACCTCATACAGTGTGACCTTTTCCAGTTATTCCCTTTTACATGCAAATTTCATGATTTCATTTTTCTTTAGAGGAAAGTATTATTTCATTCTCTATATGCACCACATTTTTCTTAACCGCTCATCAGCTGGTGGATATCTAAGTTGATTTCACCTCCAATTACTTTGAACATAATGCACAAGGATGTGCATCAGTTTTCCTCCCTCGCTTGGTTGTCAGGGTATCACATTTATAGTCCGTGTCTTCCTGTTGGAATGACTATCCCTTCTCACTTCTTTTTGGGGGGTGGTTTCTCACCTCTTACCTGAGGACTCATTCTTCTTTGCTACTCTTATTCCCTTGATCATAGAACCTGTTTCAAATTAGTATTGCCTATATTCTGGAAGTACACATCCCCTAATCCGACATTCCTCTTCCCATTCCTATTTATACCCAGCTTGCTATTTCATCTTTATGTAGGTGCATTGCATTTCAAAATTAACATACTCCACAACTGTTGTTCCCCATCTCAAATTCTTTCATCCTTCCTTATCATTGTAGCTGTTATTACAGCCACCAGTCATGCACAAACATATACTAACAACACCTCATCTGTAACAAATTAACTCTTTCCTTAATTTTCTGTTGTGTGGAATGTCTATAGCAGCCCACTCATCCATTCTGATGTGAAAACATGTATGTAGGAGAGTTAGTATATCTTTGAACAACATTTGACCTAGAAGAGAAAGAGTGCTTCATGAATAATTCCTTCTTTTGTGTTTGAGAAGTTTTTCTGGGCATTTTATGAGTGGCATCAGTAAGATCTACCTTCTGTTTCCCATATCTGTGGCCAGTTTAAAAATAGACTGCGGAGTAATTTACTTTACTTCTCTATTCAATTTTGCTTTTTCTCCAAGCTTATTTTGGCAACTGCTGCTCAAAATAAGCTCACTACATATGCTTTCTCTCGAGTATTGATTTTGGGGATACCCAGGCTTAAATCTCTTCAAATCTCCCAAATATGCCCTCAGAATCTCCTCTTCCAACCTCATTGACCTCCGATTCTTACAGCTCTTTCTCCCAGTTGTTATGCCTTGACAGGGTCCCTAATCTTACTTATTTTATCAGCACACCTTGTCATCTCTGCTTTCAAAGCAGACTCAGAATGTGACTAATTCTCATCACTTCCTCTGCCACTGCCCTTGTCTAAAGCACCATCATTTCTCAAATTAATTTTGCAGGGCACTTCTGACTGCTTCTGTTCTACATTATACCCTTATATTTTACTCAAAGCACAATAGCCAGACTGGTAATTTTAAAACATATCACAGATAATGTCACTTCCTTGATGACAACCTGTAGTAGTTCCGTAGTTCCCTCAGAATACAACTACATGAGTAGTTTCCCTTTGCATCTGGGATCCCATTTTCTACTCTCTCTCAGTCTATTCTGTTACACCTATTAAATGACATTTCTCAAAAATGCAAGAGCATTGCTGTCTTTGCAGATACTGCTCACTAGGCCTGAAATACATTGCCTCTTGACACTTACCTCTTACCTGACACACATCTTTATGCATCTATTTCCTTCCTAGTGAGACATTTTCTGACCATGTTATTTCACTGCATCATCCTTTGCTATGCACTGCTCTCCTTTCTCTTGTTGTCTCGACAGTACATATTGCTTAGCTAACCATATAATTTATTCTCTAACGCAGGAATTTTTGTACAGTGTGTGTGTTTGTGGGGGGGGCGGGTGAAATTGGAGATACAACACAAGACCTCAAAAAACAAACAGTGTAACAGTGACCTATATCAAAGAACTAAACTGAAAGTGTTTGGAAGTAAAAGGGTGCACTAAGAATAATAGGATCATAGATATGAACCAAGACCACCTAGAAAATTAAGAAATTATGGTCAGTACTAATTAAAATCATTTGACATACTATCTTACTCATTCTCATTTATGCTTACTATATATGTTGTGTATGTATACTTACTGTACTGCATATGGGTATCTAATAGTATACTATACATTTATATTTATTAATACACTTAATTTTCTCATTTGGTTTGCTGTCTTTCCCACTAATATTAAGTTCTGTGAGAGTGATGATTTTTGTCTGTTTTCTTTACTGATGAATCACAGTCTGAGAATAATACCTGGAACATACTGTTCAAGTAGTAAACATATAATCAATGCAAACTAGTAGAATAAAAAATGTTTTCTAGCACATTATGAGCTTTTAATCACTGTTGATTATTCTTATCAACAGGTAATAATACTATTCTTTGTCATCCAAAAAAGTGATTATTCTTAGCCCTGAATAAGCATTGTGATTTTGGGTGGCATTGTTTTATTTTATTCACTCTTCATAATGTTTGTATTGTGTGCCTATATAGAGGTATTTGCAACCATTGAGTCATTTTTATTGAAATACCTTGCTTCCTTAAAGGTTTTTTTATTAATCATAATGCCTTGTAGATAGGTATTTACAAATCTTTGCCATTGCTGATGTCACTTGTTCATATATCAGTGTAGACAACAAATTAGATAAGAATGTAGTATGGCTCTGTATTTTAACATACACTGAAATAATTTATTTACAGTTCAGTTGTGAATATTTTGCAAAATTCTTACAATTCTTTTTATGATAATAAAGCAACATATCTCTTATATACGTTACCCAGCTGGAAACTATGGCTAAAAATATCTTAGAAGAGGGATTTTGAGTTCTTTCAGTAGAATTCTAGAAAAACAAATTCAGATAATTGTAATGATCAATCATTTGCTGGTATGTTAATTTCTTAATGCATTCAATTTATCAGCAGCAGGTTTTTCCTAATTCTAAAAAAGCAACGTTTAATTCTCTTTTTACTGATTAATTGTGGAGAATTATACTTCTGGCAGTTGACAAAGGGACTTACATGACTTGCTTCAATACCATTCAAGACATAGGTAAATAATAAAAGTAAACAATTTACAAGAAGTGGAAACATAATTAACAGCATTCTATGAACATTTGTCTCCTCTTGCTAAAATCCTAGTAAGCTATGACACAGGCTTCCAGTTTTCTTTTGATGAGAGCCCTTGTTAGTTAATCAATTTATAATCCCAAGTGATCCTTAAACATTAAAAAAATGACATCAGCCAATTAGCTAATTCAATTGGACAAGCATTTGTGGAACATTTACTATTCAAGCAATTGTCTTTTGGTCACAGACACAAATCGAATATAGCACTTTGCTTTCATAAAGCTTGTGTTAGAAATCATAACTGATAGCTTCATTTTTTTTGCTTTTGATTTACTGACTTTTATAATTCAAGACCCAGGATTTTCTTTATAGTACATCTGTATTCTTATAATCACAGGCTATGTTATAATAGAATTCTGCTTTATTGAGACAGAATGGATGAATTGAAAGTTCACTTGGTAAGTCCTTTTATTTAATGCTGAATTTCATGCTGAGGAGCCTTGTCTTCTAACCTTTTGTGTAGATAGTATCTCTTATTCCCATTTGCCCCCTTTTGTATTGCCTCCACCATATGGTCTTCTAGAAAAATCACATCACTGGGTCAAGACTCATGCTTTCAATTTTGCTTCATTCACTCACTGGATGACCTTAGGTCTTCTTTTAACTGCCTTTACTAGTATATTAATAGTCACCTGGGGTCTGGTAGCACACTTAATCAAAGTCCTAAAAATAATTTGAAATGTACAGCCCTCCTTTCTGCCCCTGGAGAGAATCTTTGAACCAAAGAAAAAAGTAGGATGGAAAGGGAGATTTGCTAGGATAATCAACAATGTCTCTGTGTGATGATTTCCCTTTCAGTACTGTCTCCGGCCTGTTCCTCCTTAGTATCCTAAAACCGAAATAAATATTTCTGAAATTCTTCTGCATAATTCTTCATTTGAAGAGCATAGTTAAGGAAGTGATAAAACTGACATCTATTTGAAATAAAAATAATGAAATTGCTCATCTTTTTCCATGACACTTGTGCTGTGTACTGAGATTTAATTAAAAGAGCTGAAATATGTATATTTTTGCATCTTTCTCTCTATATATATTAAAATTATTATATGTATATACAACAATTTTAAAGGACACCATAAATTTAAGAAGAAGTGGGTGAACATGGGAGGGGTTGGAGGAAGGAAAAGAAAGAGTGAATAGTTGAATTATATTTTAATAAAAATATATTTGAAGAAATATAAAATAACGAAGAAAAAGAAAAAAACAAGGAAGCAAAAATGACTTCCAAGTCACATTCTAACCATACAATGTCAAACTTGAACTGTAGTGACATAGAAATTGGACCAGGAATCTAGTAAGATTTCCATTCTCCTTTATATTATATTTTGGTCTTGCTACAGTGTTTGTTTCCACCTTTCTGATAATGTTATTGCTGATATTTCTTAATTTTCTGTTGCTGTTAATAGACTGTTCCCTTAGTTCATTGTATTCCTATTGAAATGACTTTGAAAATATTCAAAAGCGTTTTTATTTAAAAATATTCATTTGCTTATTCATTATTGTGTGCTTACATAATGTGTAGGTGTACATACCACAGCATGCCTGTGGAAACCAGATGAAAATATTTGTGGCATTGGTTGGCATTGAACCCATGTTCTCAGGCTTTACCTGCTGAGCGATTTTACCTCTCTCAAAGGTAGCTTTTAATTATTTGTATTGAGCCTCATAGAAAATTATGTTTAAGGTGGATTTCTGTATATTTTAAGGATATTTCTTTTATAGCAAGGAAAATGTCAAGTTTTGAGGGTATTTTTGGCAATAAAGAGTACAGACTGTAAGAAAAAAATGATTTTGGAAAGTAATCTAGACCAAAAGATGAAGATCGGATTAATTTATGCATTAGATAGTCAACTAAGTAAAAGGACACACCCTGAGAGATGTATTAGAATTGGCAGTGCTTAGCAGCTGACTGTGTGAGACGTAGAAATGAATCAAGATTTTAATTTTTCATTAATTAATAACATAAGAGAGCTAGACATCAAGGTAGGGGAACAATAAAATAAAAATATTTTAGATAAAATCTATTCTCTTTTGAACATGATCTTTATTAACTGTACATTTCAATGTCCAAACATGTATTATGAATTGAGATATATTTGAATTGGACCCATAGTTACTCAAATAATTGAGAGAAATAGAATTCTGTGAAAATTACCGAGATACAATTAGACAGTAAAATGTGAATAAAACCAATACAGTGTTATACAAATAAAGAGAAAAACAAGGCATCATAAAAGAGGAATAAAGTCTCATATCATTACCAGGTGCTATTTTTGTTAAATTTTTAAGTTCAAATATAATCACACACCTTCCCCTACCTCTTACTCTCTTGAATCCTTCCCATGTCCATTCCTTTTAATCCTTTTTTTTGTCCCCTTGTTTCCCTCTCAAATTGATAACCTCCTTTTATTTGATTATCATTGTTACCCATATTTAAATGAATACATCCCACTGAATCCATTTATTTTGGTATGTGTGTATGACTTCAAGGCCGACCACTTTGTATTGGACAATCAATTATGGTGCTCATTCTCTCTGTTTCAGCAGTAGTTAGTTGTCTGTATGCCTTTGTCTAGGGGTGAGATCCCCATGAGACTTTCTGCTTCCACATTAACATGTCTATTTTTATTATCCTTTTCCAGGTCTGGTTTAGACAGACCTATTGTTCAGGTATCATGTGTATAGTTACCCTGTCATTCCTAGGAGACACAACCATCCAGCATTCTTCCTTGTCCTCTGGTTGTCACAATCTTTCCATCCTCTCTTCCAACATATTCCCCAAACCTTAGGTACAGGAAGTATGTTGGAAATATATCCACAGAGGCTTGGATCTTCACAATCCTTAATCTCTGCAATGATCGCCAGTTGACTTAGACCAAAGCTTCTTTAAACAAAATGCAGTTTAGACACAGAACCCAATAGCTCCTGAGCTGGAAGTGACCTAAAAGCCTACTCTCTAAGGACTATCTTTCATAGAGACAGAAGGCACCGTGCAAGTTCTAAAGGAGGGAAGAAACCAACAGTTTTACCCAGTTATGATGCCTTTGTCCCCCAACAGTGATCAGCATGTCAGTAGTGACATTCATACATTAGAGGTAACCAAGGGCCCTCTAATTGTACTTAAAGCCTGCTTATAACAAGAGAAAAGTTATAACTGGTATAACTGATGCTAGAAGCCTAGACAGCTACTCAGGGATAGTAAAGGCATAGATATTGAAGGAGAACCTGCAACCACCAATTTACAAAATCTGCATAATTCCTACCTATATTCTCTCTATATATATATCTGTCCTTATAGCCAGAAATAAATGTAGTCCCCATCCCTTATCATGAAAACTTCTTTTTGCAGCAGACATATACCATAACAAAATACTACACCTGATCAAAATGCAGTTATGTAGTCCAGACCCAACTGACACATTTCATGAACCTAAGGCTCAGGGATCATTGTATTATAAAGTTTCACTAACATAGTTGCCTAAACATTATCTGAACAAGGACAATACCAATAGATGTAGTAACATAGAAGAGCATAGGCATCTAGGAATGCCCAGAGTTGGAAAAATAATCTTCCCCAGGGAAGAACACACCTATTGGCTTTTGAATACAGGAGTATCATCCCTGATGTTATGCACACAAGTAATATTATACAGACTGCGAAGATTGTATTAATACATTTAGGAGTGTATGTGTGTGTGTGAGTGTGTGTGTGTATTAATGAGAAAGTAATAAGAGGCCATGAATTTGAAAGAGAACCAAAGATCACATGAGGGAGTTTGGAGAGATAAAATGAAAGGGAAGGGAGAAAATATGTAATTATATTATAACCTCAAAATAATTTTACATTATTATTACTTTATTAATACTAGGAATCAAAATTTCCCACTTCCTCCCCTCCTCCCGCTTCCCTCCTGTTCCCCCACTAACCCTCCCCCCTCCAGTCCTAAGAGAGGGCAGGGTACCCTGCCCTGTGGGAAGTCCAAGGCCCTTCCCCCTCCATCCAGGCTTAGGAAGGTGTGCATCCAAATAGACTAGGATCCCAAAAAGCCAATACATGCAGTAGAGACAAATCCCAGTGCCATTACCATTGGCTTCTCAGTCTGCCCCAATTGTAAGCCACATTCAGAGGGTCCAGTTTGATCACATGCTCGTTCAGTCCCAGTCCAGCTGGCATAACTGGATGTCAACCTGTAGAAGAATGAAAATAGATCCATATCTATCACCATGCACAAAAATAAATGGATCAAAATAATTTTTAAAGTATTTTCAAACAGAGAAGCTTCTTTGAAGAGGGATGAGAACAACACTTATCTGTAAGGATAAGGATGTTTTGGAATTTATTTAAGAATTATGCTAGTCTAATAATTTTAGGTAAATATAATTTGTTCCTCATCACCCTCTTTCATTCTGTATTGATAAAAGTACATGCATATTTGGCATTTAAGAATTCATTTTTCACTTTGACAATACTTAGTGTAACAATAATGATATGAATCAGATTTTGGTAGATTGAGGAATGAATAGAAAGGAAAGAAGGGGAGGTAAGCATAGACTTTAAGATTGGTGTCTGAAAAGAGATTAGATGGCTTAGGATAGGTGCCATAACTAAAGGGTTTCAGTGAAGGATTTTTATAATTTCAAGTTGTCCTATTTTTCCTTATACAGTAGTAACAAGTAAATATTTGAGGGACAAATAAATGAATTCTTATGAAATGTTGGAAAAGAAGTAATGTATACAAAATAAGGGATAGGAAACAGAAGTGGTATCTAATTTAGCAAACTTTTTTTTAAAAAAAAAGACTAAAGTGATAGAATACAAATGTGAGCTTTAGTCTCTAAAACTCCAAGAGAAATATAATAGGAGTTTTTCATGTTTCACTGCATCTATTTTATTATGTTAAGTAGAATACAATGATATCTGCCACGTTTCAGAAGCAGAAGGTCATGAGTAGATTAGCAAACATTAGATGACTGAAAGACTAAACTAGGTACAAATAAAGTAAGTGATAATAGGATTACAAAGAAGATTAACATGTAAGTTAGGATTTTTGTTATAATATTAGAAAAAAACTTCATACTAGCTTAAGCAAATTGGGGGTTGGATAAGAGAATTTTAGAAAAAATGCATATCAAAGTTTCATTTTCTTTACATACAAGCTTTCTACACAAAATAAAAGTATGAGTGGGAGAAAGTTCTCGAGATTTTCCTCTTGCAATTGTACATTCTCTAATAGCAAAGGATTCTATTCTCTTTGTTCCAAGATCATGAGCAGGGACTCTGGCTGCTAGTCTTGTTTTGTTCAGCTGTCACTCCTGGGTCAAAGAGTCATGGCCAGGGTTAGTATCTATGGAGTGTACATGGATGGAAAAAGATCATATCAGGCTTCATACATGAAATGATTAGTGATGACTGTTCCTTTCATTTTTCAACAGAGTTCCAGATCTTAATATAGGTACTGGGAAGACAATGATGTGAAAAATAGTCACTGTCCTTACTTTTGAGAGTTTGCTCTTTTGTAAGGAGAGATTAATAATAAAGTGTTACTTGTTATTAATGTTCTCTCTGAATAAATTATAATAGGGTGTAAGTGGTGGCGCTGAGCTTCAGGATGGATGGTCAGATAAGACTATATGGAATGATCACAAAAAGGAGGCAGCTACTTGAAGATTTGAGTAAAGATCATTGATGCACAAAGAAAAGCAATTGTGCAATCATAGGGTAGAGAAATGAACTTGGTATAGTTAATTAATAGAGAGAATGTTGTTGTGAATAGATGTTAGTGAGAAAATGGGTGAATGCTGAGAGAAGGAGTGAGGAACGTGAGCAGAAGGTAGAACTCAAATACTCCTGTATCTACTAAGTTTTAACACTTGGATGAAGGGAAGTATAGTAATACAGGTTTCCTTACTAACCCAGATAAAGGAAAAGAAGCAAATGAAGATAAGTCTTAGTAGAGTATTGACAGACTGAGCAGAAAGATTATCAGGAAATGCAGAGGTAATATTCAGTGAGTACTTAAAACAAGCTGATCCAGGATTCAAGATCGCTATAAGAAACTGCTGAACTTAGGAGGGAGGCTGATAGACTAAAAGAATAAATGAAAGGTTATTTTGATCAAGTGGTATTTGTCAAGGTTGAAAAGTAAGTTTTAAGTGCAGGAGAAAGTCAATAGGTAAAAGAGCGAGAGTGGCAGAGAGATGTTCTAATCCCAGTTGTTGAGATGCCCTTTTATTCAGATGAATATTTGTTTTCATGTTTATTGCATCCAACCAGTCTATGAATATCTTGTTAGTATACCTAGTTTTCAGGAATTTGCTGATTTGACTTCAAAATACCCTCTCCTCCCCATTCCCTTTTAAAATTGTGATCTTTTCCATTATTAAACATTGGCTATTTTCCCAGGGATGGCACTGAAGAAGAAAATCAATGACATATCTAGCCAGCCGGCTTGGACTGAATGGGCATTCAAATAGACTCCAAGGGCCAAGTACAGATGGTGATTTATTGTGCATACAACTTCTACAGAATGCCTTCATTTGAGCATTGATGTATATACAATTACTCACCAGAATTTTGCAGTTTTACAATTCAGCCAGGAATCTGTGGAGAGAGATCATGTTCACCAAGAAATCCACAAATATATTTTCTACCCTTTCAGCATTTCTAAAAAAACTCGGTCATCTTCTATATAAAGAAAAGAGATTTCAAAAACCATTTTCCTTTTTTACCATATTGTCATTATTGTTGTGCGTACACAATTACCATTTGCTAATAAATTCAGTTGCATTAAAACCATATTCCTCTCCCAACATGTAAGTAGAAGGAGTTTCTGGAGGCAAATTATTTACTGTGGCTTTTGAGAAACCTGAATGTGCTGTGGTGATCCATGCATACCAAAGGCTTGTTCAGTGTAAAAATCATTTTACGTATTGTTTATATGATAAGGACTCAATGAATTGAATGTTAAACAGTTTAAATAAACCAAATACTTCAGATTATTATTCATGCTGCCCTCGTCTAGCAACTCGACGGACTATGTCATTGCAGTATATTATTTGTTATCGAATAATGGTAGAGAAAATAGTGAGGATACTTCTAAATTCCTTTCTTATTGACAATTCTTTGAGAGATCATTTTGCCCTTTTAATTTGAATGAAAATCAAAATGATGAGGAAATTTCCACCTTTAGCAAAATAATTTTAAAAAAATAATCATCTTTATCTCTTGCGAAATATTATGTAATTGCTACACTATTGTAAGAATGACAGTGTGACCAGGAATTTATAGGTTTATATTTTATTTCTATTTTCTGTTATTGATAATGTGCTGTTCTGGTTTATAGCTAAAATTAAATTATGTTTTTCTTTGCACTGCCATTCTTAGAATTACAATAAAAATGGATTGTCTTTAATATTTTGGCTAAAATTCAATGAAAATGTTTACAGAAACACTTCAGATTTCTCCTTAAGGAACACAATACACAGTCAAGATTAATAGTAGCTATAAATAAAAGAAGCTGTAATGGTATTGATAAAAATCAGCTCAGCAAATGAAAATGAGGAAGTTCGATAACAAATAATATATTGTAATGACATAGTCTGTCGAGTTGCTAGACGAGGCAGCATGAATAATAATCCTTTGTTATTTATGTACTACAATCAGCATTTTCGAGAGGAAGTCACTGGAAGGGATAGTCAAACATTGTGTATGGTGTTAAGCTTAGTACCACCCTCAAATTAAATTGAATGTATGCATTTGATGTTGTATGATGGTGCCTTTTCAAATGAAATTCTACCCACCATTAAGAGTTTTCTGCTCTCATTAGTTTTATCTCATCTTAACTATATTCCGCTATCTAGGTATTTTTTTCTTAATAGTCTCTTTTTGTTATGATAATACCTAAAGCAGGCAGCTTTATAAAGAAAACAAGCTTATTTTGGCTTATGATTCTAGAAGTGGGGATACAATGTCTGTGATCCTACTTTGGAGATAATTTTCACGTTGACAAAGTCCCTAGGCAGTGCCTAACCTCATGGCAGTAGCTGGGGAGCACACTTGTGTCTTTCTTTTTCCCTTTCTCTCTTTTATAAAATTACCATGATTCAATTATAATGACCTTTTCTTATCCTAACTGTATTCCAAAGGTTCCACTTGTAAACAGTATGGTTGGATGAATTTTAAGAATATAAATGCCATTAATTTATGATTTGTGACATTTAATTCCTGAATAAGTTTGAAGAAAGATGGAAAAATTACAGCCATATATGTTTAGAACTTACTATGATTCTCATAGCAAATGAAATCAAAGTCAGTGTTGATACAGAGTGGAGCACTTTTAAAGGAATTCCTTCTATTAATTGATCATTACATTAGTTGCTCTTAAAGTAATAAAAGTAAAACTTACGGATATTTTCCTATATTTAGAGACATGAGATAGGAATATATATGAGTGTGTGTTTGTATATTGAAATATTTTAATATGAAAGAAATATTGTTTACCAAAATTAGAAGAAATTAGGCTGATAGTTTCATTTTATTTTATGATTTTATCAAGCAGTTCTATTGTAGCCCAAATTGTCCTCAAACTTGTGCAGATCAGGCTGTCCTCACGGTCACCGTGATCCTGCTTCTGTTTCCTGAGTGCTGAGATTAGAATCTTGTAAGTGTAGCTATAAATAGTCTTCATCCCACCAGTCCGCCTGAACCGGGTTTTCTCTGTCCGCCTGTTCCCAAAGCCATTCATGAAATAACCACTCTAAGGCTTAATATTAATTACATACTCTTAGGCCTATTATCTCAGGTAGCTTATAAACTAACTCTTGCATCTTAAATTAATTCATTTCTATTATTTCATTATATTTTACCATGAGGCTCGAGGTTTGTTACCTCACATCCTGAATCTGCCTGATTCTGCCTTCTTTCTCCCTGTATTCAGTTTAGTTTTCCTGTCTAGCTATATTTTGCCCTGCTATAGGCCAAAGCAGCTTCTTTATTAACCAATGGTAATAAAACATATTCACAGCAAACAGAGGGGAATCCCACACTATCTTCCCTTTTTTTCTAAATGAAAAGGAAAATTTTAACATTAACATAGTAAAATTACATATACAAAACAGTATCAAACAAAAACTATAGTTATAATATTTAGTACATTTATATTTTGTAAATTAAGTAAAATACTCTACCATCTATCCTATCTTTGTGACTCTAAAGTATTATAACTACTCTATCTTTTATCATAACTAAGGAGAACTGTAATTACAACTATGTACTCTTCAACTCCATCAAAGACCGCACAAGGTAATATTAACTAAGTAAACAGGAAGTGCGTTGTAAGCAGCTTCCAAAGTTCTAGAATTGTCAGAGACATCTCACTGCCTGAACAGTCACCCAAAGTAACATTGGGGCATCCATCTTCAGCCTATAGTTCCATAGTATCTGGCAGACTTTTCCATGAAGCAGAAAAATTTAAAATCTGTTTTGTCTTATACTGGCAAAGCTTGTCAGTTGCTCTCTTTTGTGTCCTGCAGAATGTCTGGCAGTTTCTTCTGTGAAGCAGGAACCCTAAAGTACCATCCTGTCTTTTGGAAGGCTCAGCCACTTTTCTGTGGGTCCTGCATGTCCAGTTCTTAGAGAATACCATCAGGCAGTCCAGGCAAGAGCAATTTCTTGCCCAAATGGCTAGCCTTGTCACACTGAAGGCAAAGTCCATAATGAGCTTCTTCAATGCCCATCGACCTCTCTGAAGTAGTTGGTACTGCCTTCAGAAGCCGATATGTCTCACCGCAGAGAAAAGTCTAAGCTCTTAAAACCTTTTAAATGCCATATTGTGTAGGTCTTTCATGTGCTGAAGATTATGTATCTAACTGAAATATATCACTGTATATCTAGAAAACCTAACTAATATGACTAAAAGTTTGATTATTATAGATGACTACTAATCTGTATTTTTATTCTATATTACATTTTAAATGAGTTTCATAAACATAATACCTTAAACAAGAGTAGAAATATATATACTATATACATAGTAACAAAATTGACCTTAAATTTGTATCAATAGACCTAAATCCATACCAATGTGAATATGCATTTCTATATAATATTGACCCCCCCTTTTTAAGAAAAAGATTGACTGTGACCATTAACCATTTATAATCAACCCCTTTTAAATTAAAACAAACATTTATAAACAATCATTCTGTGCATTTGGAGGTAGTTTTCTTCAAACTGCTTCCTGCTGTTTTCTTGGCAAAGCATATTTAGGGTTCATGGAGACCTTTCAGGGAGTCTTGTTCTGCCAAACCACATTAGCCTGGAAGGAATCCACAGGTTCCTAGCCTCTGTGCAAACAAAAGAACATCTTTTCCAAAGTAACATATCCTTAGCCTCAAATTTTGAAGTCAAGATACCTTTTAAAATACATATGTTGATTTAGCTTAGCAGCCCCCAGAATCAAATGTCTCTCTGTAGTCAAAAAAATTCAAAGAAAACACAATAATATGCATAATTTAGACCCTGTGTATTTTTCATCTTTTCATGATCAATTATGACTTTTTATTCTATTTTTCTTTTAAGAACCTCAGTTTTATATCATTGAATTATTTTTTATCTTTGACTCTGACTTTTATCCTCTGCCTTAAGTCCATGTACATTTGTAAAACTTAATATGGCCCATTTTTATGTCTGAATCTGTCTTTACTGTGTATCTATAATCCTTTTCTAACCTGGAACATTTTTTTAAATGCAAAGCAGGTTTGACTAGAACTAACACGACTTTGCCTGTTGGCTCTTCCCCGACCAGCATGGCAAAGGTATGTTCACCTCCTCTTTGAGCCATGTTCACCTCCCCATCTCCAGGGACACAGCACGTCTATGTCACCATAAAGCAACTAGTAGCATGCTGCTCATAAACCCCATTTAAGTGCTCCATAGCAGGACCTCCCAAGAAAGAGCCACAGCCATTCATGCCACCAGCACAAACCAGGAAGCTGTCTCTTAAAGAAGCTGTGCCTCTGCTCACTGCCAGCAAACCAGAGCCTATCTGAAAAATGTGGCTACCATGAAGCTGCAATTCACTCCCATTTTTGTGGGTCTAGAAGTGCTTTATTTGGCTTTATGTGGATGTACGTTGCCTAATGTTGGGTGTCAGATGAAGCTACAAATATTCTCCATCCGTTGGTCCTCCTGGACCTGGCTTTCTCCACCCACATACAAATGCATTATAGTTTTAATTAGATCAATTCATTTATGAGAACATTGTATCTGGTTATTATCAAGATCATTTTTCATTCGGCGGTATTCATCAGTTGTTAAATGAATGTCTTCAGCGTTTCTTGCCTATATGTATGGCTTGAGTTTAGGGTTGTATTGAAGAGCAACAAAACTTGAAAAATCAAGAAGTGTCAGGATTCTGCCTAAGAGACTGATATGAGGAGGATTGAAAAGAAATATTTTTCAGGCTAAAAATGAGTTCAATTTTTAGAATGTTTGTTTTGAGAAAACCATTTGATGACTAAAAATATAAATCATTGTTTTTCCATTCAATGATGTAGAAAGTTCAAAAGTTTGTACATGAGAACAATAGACAGGAGAGGTTTAATGGCCATGTTTTAATTAATTCAACAAATGTTTGTTGGGTTTCTGCTGTGTGTCAGCTATTGTGCTAAGTGGTAGGAATACAAAGGCACAAAGTCAATAAAACAGTTTATTGCAATTGAGTTTGAAAGAGAAAGCAGTTAGTTTGTAATACATTATGAAGAGAAGAACAAAAAGAGTATCTAACTTGAATGGGTGATTAGAACAATCTGGAAAGGAAAGATTCCTGGAAGATATACATTTGAATTAAGTTCCAAACTCTGGCTAGACAGAGAGAAAAAAGAAATACCAAACTTAATTTTTTTCTAAAAAGTTGTGGCAATATAGCTATTGGTCAAGATTGAAAGTTTGAAAACGCTTTAATATTTGTGAATACAGGATAGTTTGGTTTGCTATTATTAAATATGGTTATGAAATTTCTAGAAATGAAAGAACTAATAAAACTAAGATAGCCAGGATCCTGGACTGAAAGTAAAGTTACATGTTCAAATATTCAATTCTGTAACTTCACTTCTACTTCATTTCCGAATATTGCAATATGATGAATTACTAAATCATCCTCCAAAGCAGTTATTTAATCCTCCATATTACCTACCTCTTTCAAGCTATTTTTTATTCCCAGAAAAGCATCATTATCTCCTATTCTTCTCAGTTATGTTTTTTTTTAAACCTAAGATCAGTTTCCCCTTCCTCCTCTCCTTCCAGTTCCCCATCCTCCCTCTGTCACCCCCCTCCGTCCATTCCTCCTCTGTTTCTGTTCGGGGAAGGTCAGGCCTCCTCCCATCTCCAAAACATGCCTTATCAAGTTGCCATAAGATTAAGCACCTCCCCATGTATTAAGGCTGGGCAACGTGACCCAGTATGAGTGGGATCCTGAAAGTCAGCAAGAGTCAGATACACCTCCTGCTCCTACTGTTAGGAGTCGCACAAGAATACCACACTACACCACTACCTTAATTCACAACGGGCAATGTGAAGTGACCCCTTTATTAAGTGGTATTGGCATCTGGAATTAAGTAGCCTTGTTTAACATGTAAGGAGGCATTTAAAAGTGATTAACAGAATAGTTGTAGTCACATTCTTTTTACTTCTTTAACCATTTCTGTCTCTGATTTCTTCCAGATATGCCAATGTTTTGGGATAGATATGAAAGAGTTCAGAACGCAAAATTCAATTAGATTGGGTTTTCTCTTGGTCCTTTTGTTTGTACTGTTTTTATCTTTTGCCAGACTGAATTTGATCCTCTGCAGGAATTATGTCATAGCTATTCTGTCACCATTATTTCTAGCCCTACTCATTTTAGGAAGTGCTCTTACTCACAGGACATATACACACTAGTCAAAACTAGCACCAAAGCGGTAAACAAACTACCTCTTTTCCCTCTTCTCCTTGACAAACATCAGAAAACTGAAAATCTTAGTAAACATCATCAATTATGCCTTAGGAATAACAGCAGCATCTTCAGAAGAGTGAGACAGGATTATAAAGTATGACCTAATTTTGAACACTTAAAAAGAGTCTCATTTGAATACTACAAATTTACATCTTAAAAGTCCATACAGTCAGACATTTGTATGTAGTTCAAGAACATACAATCTCTTTGGAGAGCAATTGTTTTGATATCTGAGAAAAGCACAATAGTAATACCTTAAATCTCTGTTATTTGGAACTGCTTGAAAATGATGGAGAAGGTACAATTGTAAAACATCAATTTGTCCAACAAAATAAACAGAATAGTTCATAACATAAGCTTCTAAGTCTCACTGATAATATTGCTTATGTATGCATATACATAAATATTAACATCTTACAATTAATATACGTATAAAAGGCACATGCATTAACATACATACATATATTTTGGTTATATATACAATATATATATATATTGGAAATATACTGATATTTTAATTATTGCTTCTAGATTGAAAGCACTTAGAGGTAGAGATAGAAGGAAGAGTTACTTTTAACATATATATTTATATAACATATATGTTGTTTTTGAAATGCTTGCCACATGCAAATATTCTTTTTATAATAGCAAAACTTTCTGAGACAGTGTAAAATTGTTTATGTGGAAAATAAACTGTGCAAAATAATATATATATACTATTGCATAGCTATAAAATTTATAGAACAAAATATGTAAATATAGTTCTAAAATGTATTTGAATTTCAACTGGATAAATAAAATGATAGACAATTATTGGAATGCAAATGTGTGCTTTAAAGAAGTTTCTAAAAGCTTCATTAAAACAGTTTAAGCAGTTCTTTTCTAAATTTTAATTCCAAAATTAATTCCTTTTGCTCACTTTAAAAAAAACCAGCGTATTTATAAAAAAGCCTTTCAAAATTTAACAAATTCTGGTCTCTCAGTACCTTAATGAGGATTCTAGGCAGTCTTTTCATTTTAAAAATAGATAATGCCTAATCTTTCATTTGAAAGCACCTTTTTCTGGTTTTTCAAGAAAATGTTTCACTGTGTAGCTTTTAATATTGCCTATATGTTTCAAGTCACCAAATTACTCAAGTTGTTCTGCATACTCTCAGTGTGTCTTTAGATTTATTTTCCTTTTTAAACTCATCAATATGGCCTCTTTTTAATTGATTTTATTTTCATGCATGTGTATGTATGTATGTATATGTATGTGTGCATGTATGTTCGTGTGTGTGTGTGTGTGTGTGTGTGTCTGTGTGTGTGTGAAGTTACAGGAAGTTGTGAGTCACCAGATTGGTGCTAGAACTCTGGTCTTCAAAAACATCAGGATGTCCCTAGAACCACTAATCCATTTCTTCATCTCTAACATATTCTACTTCATGGTGCTTAATTAGATTTTCACCATTGAGCTGTTAAAAGAGGGATTTGTGAGTGTGTTCTGTCCACTTCTTGTTGTCTTTAGGCTAACCTTTGTGGCCTTTATACTTCTCCTTAACACCAGCATGAAGGTGTGGGTAGCTGAAAAGAAAAACAAAAAAGCAGATTAATCTTGCTTCTCCAGGGCAATGTGAAACTAGAAATTATTTTTTTCTACTTCACTTACCTTAATAATCAGGATTTGGAATTATAGGATAGAGGGATTTGTTTTGCTATTACTCCTTGGATTATTTTTAAAAAGATTTTATGACTAGTCTGGATGTAAATTTACCAAGTATGGTGACTTTATTATGGAATCCATTTATAGTCACCGCTTTGGATTATTTTAAATTCTAGTATTGACTGTGATCTAAACGCTAAGTATGCAGAGAGGCCATGTCTGAAATTTAATTAAGGTAAAAAGTTTGATATTAATGTTTCTATATGTACTGTATGTGTTCTTAGAAAAACCCCATGTGAATTGTGGTGATTTCCTTCTCTTTAATCCCTTAAGACTTCAGTTTCCATATCCATAAGAATACCTACACTGATTCTTAAACTCTTAAATATAGTGAGGTGACTCAGACTAAAGGTCATGTTTGGTATCCATATTTCCCATAAGTCTTAGTTACAATCACTTTTTTTTTCCTGAAATGTATTCTAGCACATACAAACTGTGTCTACCCAAAGGCTTAACTCAAGTCTTTCCCTTTGATCAACTCTTCCTTCACAGCTTCTGGCTTCCACATATATTGTTCACTGCCTTCTGTGAGCTGTTACAGACTTCATTGTCTGACATTCACAGTCCTGTAGTTGACTATTTACTGAATTAAGCATTGGCTGTAAAAGGTGTCTCCTAACGAAGTAGTAAACTCCTTTTAATCGTACTGAAATAGAGGTATCTTGAATTCCTTATCACACTTAATACCTAGTCGGTGCTCAAAATAATTGGACTTGTAAAGTTCATTATTTTTGGCCAATACACAAGTTAAATTTAAAATTTCTCTCTAGCCACAGTATCAATTAGTTTCATCCGTTACTATATCATTTTTTTCACAAGGCAGGACGAAATATTGCCACTGATATTGAACTCTAGTTTCGCTTATCTCCTGGTGGCAGGCTTTCCTGTAGGGCATTGTGAGCTTTTACAAAGCTAGTATGCCTAATATGTTACAGAGCTATCTTGCCCTTTTTGTCTGATTTATTTTCACAGGATTTCGGTATTCTCTGGGTAACTCTGGAAACCCAGATTTTAACTTTTGAAAGCATTAATGACCAGGCAGCAAAGTTGTAGAACATGAAATAAAGCCATATTCATGAGTGACCATCTATACTTAAAACCCACATAATTCCTGTGGGAAGGACATTCTTACATTGATGCGTGATTGCCCCTAAACCTTTATCAACCCTACCAGCCCCAGAAAGTTTCATGCCATTCGATATCCAATTTAATATTTTAGCGTAGAACGTGATAGTTTCTCAACTTTATTTGAGGTAGGCCTTAGAAAATGTTTGCCTCCCTTCTCCATTTTCAAGCCTTTAAGGAATTTTGTTCTATCTGCCAGAAAATCGATTTGAGAGACTATGAAATTTAAATATCTCAAGTGGAAACTTACATGGTTCTGTGCAGTCTTTCATACACACTAAAAAATGACTGAAGAGGAGTCAGGGACAATATCTAAGGATTACAAGAGATATTCTAGCCTGCTCTTGGGCATTTTCTGCTGTTTCAGCCTCATGGTTCCTCTCCCTGCAAAGAACAGGTGTGCCTGACAGCAGGTGTGTTTGTTCTACTTTTCCTATGGCAGCTGTCACTCCCCAGGTAACTCCATTCTCCAGGTGGCAAATTCTTACAACCATCATCTTCTTTCCTGGCCACCATTACTTTGGAAAAAAAAAAAAAAAAGGTTTGGCTGTCAAACCTCCCGGGTTGGAATTTAGATTCTGTTGAAATTTTATAGATGTTATTGTTGATCCTTCTTCTTCTTCTTCTTCTTCTTCTTCTTCTTCTTCTTCTTCTTCTTCTTCTTCTTCTTCTTCTTCTTCTTCTTCTTCTTCTTCTTTCATGTTTTAGGGAGTTTTTTAAGGAAAAAACAGTATCTTCAGTAGGGTTTTATTTACAATTCAGACAATGTTTTCCTATTTAATTCCTCTCTGAAAGTCTGAAGCAATCTTTGATTTGAACGGGGGTTTTGGAGCTTTCTTGTGACGCAGCTTTGGGTTTCTCCATTTTCACATTTTCTAGTAGATCTTGAGGTCCATACTCAATCAAGTCACCTGCTGCTGGGACTGCCAGTCACCACAGGCTTGGCTTTTATCCTCCTTTGTTTCTATTCATAGCATGCATCTCTCATAACTCTAAAAGACTGTTTGATGCCCCATGTTGTTTAATATCTATGTGATTAAAGCAGCTGAATTAGCTCATGTCCTAAGCCTAAGGAAAAATCCAGTCTAAAGGAAATTGTATTGCAGACCCAGATCATTTTTAATAAGCTCTGTTGCTCACTCTAACCAATTCCTCTTTGGGGATCACTTGGGCATATTGTAAATATTTGAGAGAGAAGTTAAAAAGATTATTTCTTGCATGTAGTTGACTATTACAATAACATTTACTGAAGCCCAGCATTGTACAGCTGCTTGACAGTAGTCCTGCAATAAAATATAAAACAAACCAGCTTGCCTTTCTAACATTTAAGTAATAAAATGATCTGGATGCCGTAATATGGACAAAGTGCACATATTTAAAATTATTGGGCATAGGCTATATTAAAGTCCTCAAATGAATAGGTGTCATAGAACCATGAACCTGGTAGATAATGGGGAAGAAAAGAAATGATTGACAAATAATATTGTTAACTACCTAAAATATCTTAGTTGATGTTTTTTGTTGTGTGTGTAGGAGAGAGAGAGGGAGAGACAGAGACAGAGAGAGAAAAGAGAGAGAGACAAATAGAGCACAGTTTAGGAATTTATGTTTGTGGATAAGTTTCAGAGTAATCTAAGTGAATAAAAGAACACAAGAGAATCTTATTTCAAAGAGAACAGAGGTTAAGACCCCAAAATTAAATTCTTTGCCTTACAAATGCATTTTTAGCTGTACCTTTGGGTTGAGTTTACTTACTCATAATAGAAGAGAGCGCTTAACATGCGAACTCTCTGAAATGCTCATCCTCCACCCCAAAGTTCTGTAGTCTAAAACCCACATTGATATGATAGACATATGGCTTATTTACAGTGCTTTGGAGGTTAGAGTAGAAGAAAGAAGTATTGAAGTACATGTAGGCTATGTAGTGAACTCAAGGCCAACCTGAGATACCCAATAAGACTCATTTTATAACCTGACTGTATATGACCATGTGGTGGGATCCTTGTCTATGATGTGCAAGTCCTTAGTTTCAAGCTTTAGCCCCCCCCCAAAAAAACCCTTCATGTTGAAGCTTAATAACCATTCCAATAACAATAAGTGATATATGCATTAAGCCATTATAAGGATCCAAGGCTTTTTGAATCTTTAGGAATGACTGAAGTAATGAAGTTGTCATGGAAGCCATTTCTAGACAAAAGTGAATTTGTCCCTCTTTGTTTCATGTGATCACTTGGTCTTCTACACTCCATCATGGAATAAAACCACACAGAGACATTCCCCAAAAGCCTGTGCAATGCCTTTAGATTTCTCTCTTTCCAGAACAATGTGTGTAGTAGATTTATATTGTTCAAAAACTACCTACTATGTGTATTCTGTCATAACAACATAGAATGCTCTAAAACACAGAGAATGTATGGGTTTCCACAAATTTGTAATCTGTGATGATTCAGATGTATAGCTTTGGAAGTTAACATGACAAAACTATGTTGGAAAACTAGGTAGGTAGGAAAAGAATGAAAACCTACTCTCTGAGAGACTCACATCATCACATTAGAATATGGCTTTGCTGAATTGTGATGTTGGAAAATGTGGAGAGAGAGCCTCCTAGAGCACAAATAATTTGCCTGAGGTTCCTTTCCTGCAGGTGAATTCTCTAGTGGCAGTTATCACAATTATGCCAGAGGCTTATTTTCATGCAGACATAATCTCTGGTATTTTCAAAGCCTCTGTCAACAAAACTGACAGTGTATACAGACCCAGCCTACTAGGGAACAATAACAATCCCTTAACAGACAGCACATATTTAATATACCTTTACCATATGGCTAGTGCATAGTTAGAAACCAGGTGGATGTGAAAGTCATAGGCAATCCATTGGATAATTTGTAGGACATTAGATGATTTGTATTTACTGCAATACAATAGGAAAATGGTCATTTTTATTTTATGAAAAGCAGTTTTTTTCTCATACTATATTCTGATTAGAGTTTCCCTTCCCTCTACTCTTTGCAGGTCCTCCCAACCTCCTCTCCCATTCTGACCCACCCCTTTCTGTCTCTCATTAAAAAACAAACAGGTTCCTATGGAATGATAATTTTAAAAAATATAGTATAATGTGATATAATATAATGAAACAAAACAAATACGAACACATCAGAATAGGACAAAATAAACGAAGAGAAGGAAAAGAGCCCAAGAAATGGCACAAGAAACAGAGATTTGCTCACTTTCATGTACAGGAATCCCATAAAAACACTAAATTGAAAGCCATAATATATACCCAAAGTACCTGCACCGTGAAAAGAGAGCAAAATACATAAATAAAATAAAATAAAAATACAATATTTAAAAAAAATACACTGAGAGGACAAGATATTATGAGACAGGGTACATCCAGAAAAGCCATTGGGTTCATTTTCTATTGAAGGACATTTCTTTATCAAATTCTATTTTGACGGGAAAGTGAGTGTTTTATAATGTTATAAAAGAAAGAGATCAATTAAAGCAATACATTGAAAAAAACCTTCATAAAGGAATTAAAACTTACCCTATAACTCAAAGGGAGCACAAAACTTAAAGAGGCTGAAGAAAAAAGAAATCTACTCAAATTTAGAACAGTTCTGAGGAAGCCACAGCAACAAAACAAAAACTGGTATTTTTTTAATGTTCTTTTATTTTTCATTCAAAAAATTTACACTTCCTCCCCTTCTCCCAGTCCCCTCCCGCTCCCCCACTAACCCTCCTCCCTCCCCCTGCTTCCTTAAGAGGGGGCAGGGTACCCTGCCTTGTGGAAAGCCCAAGGCCCTCCCCCCTCCATCCTGGCCTAGGAAGGTGTGCATCCATATAGACTAAATTCCCATGCAGAAGAGATAGGTCCCAGTGCCATTATCATTGGCTTCTCAGTCAGCCCCCATTGACAGCCACATTCAGAGATTCTGGTTTGATCATATCCTCATTCAGGCCGGGTCCAGCTGGATTTGGTGAGCTCCCATTGGATCAGGCACACTGTCACGGTTGGTGGACCAGCCTCTCCCGGTCCCGATTTCCTTGCTCATCTTCTCCCACGCTCTGCTCTTCGACTGGACCTTGGCAGCTCAGTCCATTGCTCTGATGTGAATGTGGGTCTCTTGTCTCTATCTCCATCCATCGGACGAAATTTCTACGGTGATGATCAAGATATTCATCAATGTGACTATGGGACAAGGCTAGATCAGGCACCTTCTCCTCTGCTGCCCAAGTACCTAGCTGGGGACATCCCCGTGGACACCTGTGATCCCCTCTAGAGCCAAGACTCTTGCCAATCCTAAAATGACTCCTTTAATGTAGATATCTTATTCCCTTCTCAAATATCCACCCTTCCTCCATCTCCACCCTCTCACTCCCCAAGCTCTCCCCAGTCCATCCCTTCTCCCTTCTCCCTCCATCTCTCCCTTTCACCCCCCCACCCCTACCTACACCCATATCCGCATTCCCGTGCCTCCACCTTTTACCCGGCGATCTTGTTTGCTTCCAATTTCCAGGAGGATCTATATATGTTTTTCTTTGGGTTCACCTTGCTATTTTGCTTCTCTAGGCTTGTGAGCTATAAGCTTAATGTTCTTTCTTTATGGCTAGGGTCCACTAGTGAGTGAGTACATACCATAATCATCTTTTTGGGTTTGGGATATCTCACTAAGGATAGTGTTTTCTATTTCCATCCATTTGCATGCAAATTTAAGGATGTCATTGTTTTTTACCACTGAGTAGTATTCTAATGTGTATATATTCCAAACTTTCTTGATCCATTCTTGAATTGAGGGGCACCTAGGTTGGTTCCAGGTTCTGGCTATTACAAATAATGCTGCTATGAACATAGTTGCACAAATGCTTTTGTAGTATGATTGGGCATGTCTTGGGTATATTCCCAAGAGTGGTATTGCTGGATCCTGAGGTAGGTTGATTCCTACCACACTGATATCCAAAGTGGTTGCACAAGTTTGCATTTCCACCAGCAATGGATGAGTGTTCCCCTTACTCCACATCGTCTCCAGCATAGGCTATCATTGGTGTTTTTGATTTTAGCCATTCTGATAGGTGTAAGATGGTATCTCAAAGTTGTTTTGATTTTCATTTCCCTGATTGCTAAGAAAGTTGAACATGACCTTAAGTATCTTTTGGCCATTCGAACTTCTTCTGTTGAGAATTCTCTGTTCAGATCATTATTCCATTTTTTAATTGGGTAATTTAGCATTTTAATGTCTAGTTTCTTGAGTTCTTTGTATATTTTGGAGAAAAGACCTTTGTCTGATATGGGGTTAGTGAAGATCTTCTCCCATTCAGTAGGATGCCTTTTTGTCTTAATGACAGTGTCCTTTGCTTTACAGAAGCTTCTCAGTTTCAGGAGGTCCCATTTATTCATTGTTGCTCTTATTGTCTGTGCCACTGGGGTTTTACATAGGAAGTGGTCTCCTGTGCCCACGTATTGCAGGCTACTTCCCACTTTTCTTCTATCAGGTTAAGTGTGGTCGGATTAATATTGAGGTCTTTAATCCATTTGGATTTGAGTTTTGTGCATGGAGATAGATTCATCCTCCTACAGGTTGACATCTAGTTATGCCAGCACCATTTGTTAAAGATGCTTTCACTCTTCCATTGTATACTTTTAGCTTCTTTGTCAAATATGAGGTGTTCATAGGTTTTTGCATTAATATCCGGGTCTTCAATTCGATTCCATTGGTCAACATCTCTGTTTTTATGCCAATACCAAGCTGTTTTCATTACTGTAGCTCTGGAATAGAGTTTGAAGTCAGGGATGGTAATGCCTCCGGAAATTCCTTTATTGTATAGGATTGTTTTGGCTATCCCAGGATTTTTGTTTTTCCATATAAACTTAGTTATTGTTCTCTCAAGGTCTGTGAAGAATTTTGTTGGGATTTTGATGGGGATTGCATTGAATCTATAGATTGCCTTTGGTAGAATTGCCATTTTTACTATATTAATCCTACCAATCCAGGAGCATGGGACATCCTTCCATTTTCTGGTAGCCTCTTCAATTTCTTTCTTCAAGTTCTTAAAGTTCTTGTCAAATAGATCTTTTATTTCCTTGGTTAGTGTTACCCCAATATACTTTATGCTATTTGTGGCTATCGTGAAAGGTGATGTTTCTCTGATTTCCCTCTCTGTTTCTTTATCCTTTGTGTATAAGAGGGCTACTGATTTTTTTGAGTTGATCTTGTATCCTGCCGCATCACTAAAGGTATTTATCAGCTGTACAAGTTCTTCCGTAGAGTTTTTTGGGTCACTTATGTACACTATCATATCATCTGCAAATAACGAAAGTTTGACTTCTTCCTTTCCAATTCAAATCCCCATGATGTCCTTATTTGGTCTTATAGCTATTGCTAGAACTTCAAGCACTATATTAAAGAGATATGGGGAGAGTGGACAGCCCTGTCTTGTTCCTGATTTTAGTGGAATCGCATTGAGTTTCTCTCCATTTAATTTGATGGTATCTGTCAGCTTGCTGTATATTGCTTTTATTATACTTAGATATGAACCTTGTATCCCTAATCTCTCCAAGACCTTTATCATAAAGGGGTGTTGAATTTTGTCAAATGCTTTTTCAGCATCTAATGAAATGATCATATGTTTTTTTTTCTTTCAGTTTATTTATATGATGGATTACATTGATAGATTTCTGTATGTTGAACCAGCCCTGCATCTCCGGGATGAAGCCTACTTGATCACAATGGATGATTTTTTTGATGTGTTCTTGTATTCGGTTTACCAGTATTTTATTGAGAATTTTTGCGTCGATGTTCATGAGTGAGATTGGTCTGTAATTCTCTTTCTTGGTTGTGTCTTTGTGTGGTTTTGGTATCAGGGCAACTGTAGCTTCATAAAAAGAGTTTGGCAATGATCCTTCTGTTTCTATTATGCGAAACACCTTAAGGAGTATTGGTATTAGCTCTTCTTGGAAGTTCTGGTAGAATTCTGAATTAAAACCATCTGTTCCTGGGCTTTTTTTGGTTGGGAGGTTTTTGATGACAGCTTCTGTTTCCTTGCAACTTACAGGTCTATTTAAATTGTTCACCTGGTCTTGATTTAATTTCCGTATAAGATATTTATCTAAAAAACTGTCCATTTCTGATTCTTTGAATTTCCTCAGTGTCTGTTGTTGTGTCCCCCTTTTCATTCCTGATCTTGTTAATATGAGTATTCTCTCTCTGCCTTTTGATTAGTTTGGATAGGGGTTTGTCGATCTTGTTGATTTTCTCAAGGAACCAGCTCTTTGTTTCATTGATTCTTTGGATTGTTTTCTGTGTCTCTATTTTGTTGATTTCAGCCCTCAGTTTGATTATTTCCAGTCTTCTACTTCT
>PVIU01015036.1:0-49704 GCA_004026605.1 Ondatra zibethicus
CCCCACAGAGGGCGCTGTATGGGGGGGGAGTGGACTGAAGCCTGTGGAAATGCCCATCGGTTGTGGGGGGCGGCTGCTAATGAGAAATCCAAGTGCATGACGGGGTGTGTCTCATAGCCTGCATAAGAAATTCAGGCTAAGACCGCCTCTACTGCCCCCTCTTCCGATCTGCAGCCCATACCCAGCCATGGACCCCAGTGATTTCCCCAGTCCATTTGACCCATTGACCCTGCCAGAGAAGCCCCTGGCTGGAGACCTTCCAGTAGACATGGAATTTGGAGAGGATCTGCTGGAATCTCAGACTGCTCCAACTCGAGGATGGGCCCCCCCAGGTCCGTCTCCATCCTCTGGAGCCCTGGACCTGCTTGATACCCCTTCTGGCCTGGAAAAAGACCCTGGAGTAGTTCTGGATGGAGCCACTGAGCTACTGGGGTTGGGGGGGCTACTTTATAAAGCCCCCTCTCCCCCAGAGGTGGACCATGGTCCTGAGGGGACCCTTGCATGGGATTCGGGGGAGCAGACCCTAGAGCCTGGACCAGGGTGCCAGACCCCTGAGGTGATGCCACCTGATCCAGGGGCTGGGGCCAGTCCCCCTTCACCTGAGGGGCTACTAGAACCTTTGGCTCCGGATTCTCCAATAATCCTGGAGTCTCCTCATATTGAAGAGGAGGAGATACCCCCCATAGCTACAAGGAGAAGGGGCTCCCCTGGGCAGGAGGAGGAGGAGCATACCCAAGGGCAGCCACAGAGCCCAAATGCACCCCCAAGCCCTTCAGTGGGAGAGACTCTGGGGGATGGAATCAACAGTTCTCAGAGCAAACCTGGGGTCTCTATCCCTGCTACACATCCTTCTTTGCCAGGTAGGTTGCCTAACCATTTGGAGGGGGCTGGGGAAAGGGTGGTGGTAAGGAGGGCTGGCTATGTGCTTTGAGAACTGAAGGAGGGGGGCAGGAGGGTGGAAAGATTAGAGTAAGGATCCGTGTGGGTTAGGAGTTGGGGTTTTGGAAGGAAGAGTGGGGTGTGGTGAAGATTATGGAAAATAGGGGTGGGAGGAGTGGAGGGGCTGCACAAGATGAATGGGGTAAAATGAGGGGATGAATTTGATGGCATAGGTTCCCTTTATCACATCCCAGTGGGCTTTCAGTCCCAGGGTCCTCCCTTCAGAATTTGAAGGAAAATAGCAGGCTTCTATGCGCTAAAATTTTTCCAGCTGTTTGGTTCTAAATGGGAGTGGAGTTTCTGGGTTTGATGAAATGGTAACTCCTCTCCGAAGTCCCTAAGAGCACACTGATTTCAGGAGAATAGTAGAGAGGCAGGATCTAGGATGCATCTCTGGTAGGGGAGGGGCCATCTAGACCTGAGACTCTAGTTTCTCCCTCAATCTACCTAGTGATATCCTTCCTCTAGGCTGTGATAAGGGTTTGCAGATATATAATCTTAAATATCACCAAAGCCCAGAGGAATCTACCCATAACCTTTAACATTTGTTTTCATTGGTAAAATATAAATTCTTCACGACCAGTGGGACAGACATGATTGGAAGGGTAGGATAGTGCATTTCTTTAATGGAGAATAGCTGCATACATACCTTCCCCGCTTCCACCTTAGTCTGAGGTAACCCTGGAAGGGTTAGAAGCCAGACACTTGAGTTTTCCCTTTTAGTTTTGAGTACATTCTTCCCCAGGAGTGGAGGTGGGGTTTGGGCCTGGGTGGGCTCAAGATTTAGGTTACTTTCTTGCTTCCTTTGCAGGAGATGGTCTGACTGGGAAGGAGAGTGAGAAGCCGCCTGAGAGGGTGAGGGGGAGGGAATCGGAAAGAGTGTATAGCCCTGAGAAGGACAGACCCTTCATTTTCCTTCCTAGATGTTGGTGGGGGGATGCTGTCAGGAGATTCAGAGAAGGGAGGAGCTCTTGTGTTTACTGATTCTTAAGAATGAAGTTCAGCTCCCATTTCCCCCTTCTCTTCAGGGATGGGCCAAGGGTCCCAACCCTGTCACTCCACCTTCCATCTCCAATTCCTTCCCCAACCTTGGGCTCCCATTAGCGGGTAGCGTGCTACTAGCGTCAGCTTTCCTCCCTGCCCCTCTTTCCAAGGTACAGAAGAGAAGCGAGCGCGTTAGAAGAGCAGAACCTCCAAAGCCTGAGGTTGTGGATTCCACTGAGAGCAGTAAGTAGGATTTGAGGAAGTGTGGCCTGGGAACTCCTGGTGTAGACAAGAGCTGAAGGTGGGATTATGACAGGGCACATATCTTCTGGCTCCTGTAGTTCCTCTCTGCAGAAAGAGAAGTGCCTGTCTCTGCTGTGGGTTGGCATGGGAACCAAGAGGTAGTGGGGGAAAATCGAAAACGAACAATAAGAATAGAAAGTTTGATGTTTCAACTATACTGTCCCTGTCCCTAGTCTTCTTTCTTGGAAGCCCCCTCCTGAATATTGTACAATAAGCATGAGTAGCTTAAGATACCAATGTAAAGGGAGAGGAAGTATAACAGCCAGAACAGGAGGAGTCCCAGAGATCCCAGGATCAGTTTTGAACTTACTACTAGTCTGGTCATCAAATGGCTGGAGATCTGTTCTGGCGGTCTTTTCTCACTGCCCCGCCTACTCCCACAGTTCCAGTGTCAGATGAGGATTCTGATGCCATGGTAGATGACCCCAATGATGAGGACTTTGTGCCATTCCGGCCCCGGCGCTCTCCTCGCATGTCCCTGCGCTCAAGTATGGCACAAAGGGCTGGGCGCTCTTCAATGGGCACCAAGATGTCTTGTGCACATTGCCGGACACCACTGCAGAAGGGGCAGACGGCCTATCAGCGCAAGGGGCTGCCTCAGCTCTTCTGTTCTTCATCTTGTCTCACTACTTTCTCCAAGAAGCCTTTGGGCAGAAAGACCTGTACCTTCTGCAAGAAGTGCGTGGAGATCCTAGGGTGGGCGGGGGCAGGGACCAGGGGAGGGAGTTCTGGGTAAGAGAGATTGTGTTAGCAGAACCAAGCAGGATGGAGATGATAGGGTTAATTTAGGGAAGTGGTTAGAGTATTTGAGTCTATGGTCCTCAATCCAAATCCTAGGGAGTACAGGGGTTACTGCTGGGATAAGAGGGTGGTCCTGGGAATGCTCAAACCTGTTCCCACCTCCAGGGAGATCTGGAACACCAAGGACTCAGTTGTGGTACAGACTGGTTCAGGAGGCTCCTTCCAGGAATTCTGCACATCTGTCTGTCTGTCTCTGTATGAGGCCCAGCAGCAGCGTCCAATCCCCCAGTCTGGGGATCCCGCCGATGCCACTCGCTGCAGCATATGCCAGAAGACTGGAGAGGTGAGGCTGCTCACCACAGGCCAATTGACAGAGCCTGCTGGCTCTGACCTGCCCCCCCTGGTTCCGGAGCTGCAGGGGCCAAGCCCTGGGTGGGAAAGGGATTTGGGTGGAAAAGGTAGCCATTATAAGGGAGCAAATTCAAGGATAGAGCTTCTCCAGGATGTATGCAGCTGACCTTCCTTACCTCCCAGGATCTCGCCATCAAGTCTACAGCCTGACGCACAGGTTGGGGGGTCCTAGGCCCACTGTCTGCTGTGAAGGTCTAGGGTGAGGTGGGAGTTCTGTCCTTGCATTGATTGGGGTGGGCGGTGGTGGCCTAGCCTCAGCTCAGGGTATGTATATGTATGTGTGGCAGGTCCTACATGAGGTCAGCAACGGCAGCGTGGTGCATCGACTCTGCAGCGATTCTTGCTTCTCCAAATTCCGAGCCAACAAGGGACTGAAAACCAACTGTTGTGACCAGTGTGGGGCTTACATCTACGCCAGGCCTGGGAGCCTTGGCCCAGAGCTCCTCTTCCATGATGGTCAACAAAAGCGGTTTTGCAACACAACGTGCTTGGGGGCATACAAGAAGGTGGGGCCGAGGGAGTAGTGCATTAGAGGGCTATTGAAGGGGGTGTGGTTCTTGGGTGATAAATAAAGGTGCCTGAAGGGTCGAGGGCTGGGAAAAATAAAACAAATAAAGGGGGTTTCAATTGTATCTGTTATGTTTTATTTTTGAAGCTGGCTGGTGGACACACAGGTCTTTGTTATATCATCATCTATACTTTTTTGTATGCCTGAAAAATTTCATGTTTAAAAAATTTTAAAAATAAAAGTGAAGGGACAAATCCAGCCTCAGCCTCTCCTTCCCCATCCTCACAGAAAAACACACGTGTGTACCCATGTGTCTGGTGCAAGACCCTGTGTAAGAACTTTGAGATGCTATCACATGTGGATCGTAATGGCAAGACCAGCTTGTTCTGTTCCCTGTGCTGTACCACTTCTTACAAAGTGAAGCAGGCAGGGCTCACTGGTAGGTGCAAAGCCCTCTTCTCTGAGATCCTTGGTGGCCTTCCTTCTACTTCCCACATTCCCCTCTTGTAGAGTAATTTCTGCTGCCCAACCTCAGCCCCAACCACATCTTCCCGTGGATTTTCTATTCCATCTCTGCCCTGCCTTACACCTTCTATGTGCTCTCTCTTCCTCTTTCTTTCTTTCTCTTTCTTTCTTTCTATGCCCCAGGCCCTCCCCGACCCTGCAGCTTCTGCCGCCGCAGCCTCTCTGACCCTTGTTACTACAACAAAGTTGATCGCACAGTCTACCAGTTCTGCAGCCCCAGCTGCTGGACCAAGTTCCAGGTACTCCAGACCCTGGACCAGGGATACAGGGTGTGGCAACAGGGAAAGGGTAGGAGAACTGGGGTAGGTAGGTCTGGGTAGGGCAAAGAGAAAGCCTGCCCTCCCCATCCCCTCCAACACTGCACACATCTTGCCCCTACCCCTTATTTGTCTTCCTTCCCTCCAGCGTACTAGCCCTGAGGGGGGCATTCACCTGAGCTGTCATTACTGCCATAGCCTCTTCAGTGGCAAGCCTGAGGTCTTGGAGTGGCAGGTAAGATCCCCCCACCCACATCTTGCCACATGTTTGAAGAAGTCTTCTCAAGCTGTGCCTTTTAGGTGCAGATTTCCTAGTTGTGCCCTTCCTGTCCTGTGTTTCTACCTCAGGACCAGGTCTTCCAGTTCTGCTGCCGTGATTGCTGTGAGGACTTCAAGCGGCTTCGGGGTGTGGTATCCCAGTGTGAACACTGCCGGCAGGAGAAACTCCTGCATGAGAAACTTCGCTTCAGTGGGGTGGAGAAAAGCTTCTGCAGTGAAGGTAAGGAAGTGAGGTAGGGACCGAGGCCCTGTCTCTTGTGATCAGGGAGGATGGCAGAGAAAGGAGCAAGGCTTGGAAAGCAGTGTGTAAGGTAGAGCCTTGTCAGAACGCTCCCCTCCACTTACACTAAGGCTTTAGGTGAACGAGGTTTCAGATGTAGCACTTTGAAAAGACTGGGTCTTACACCTGTGACTAACTCTGTCTCCAGGCTCTCTTTCCTGTTCTCCCCTTTCTAGGCTGTGTGCTACTGTACAAACAAGACTTCACTAAGAAGCTGGGCTTATGCTGTATCACTTGTACTTACTGCTCCCAAACCTGCCAGCGTGGAGTCACTGAGCAACTGGATGGCAGCACCTGGGACTTTTGCAGCGAGGACTGTAAGACCAAGTACCTGTTATGGTACTGCAAGGTAAGGAGAGTCAGCATGTCAGAAAGAAGGCAACAGGGGCATGAACTGTTGTACTCCCATCAGCATCAGATCTCCAGGGAGGGGAGCTAACCTCTGCAGTCTCTAAGCTGCTCTCCAAAGAGAGAAACATGGCTTATCATAGAGAGGGCCCAGCATATTTCTAAGAGGCAGGTCTGACCATTCTATCAATGCCCTCAGGCTGCCCGGTGCCATGCCTGTAAGCGCCAGGGGAAGCTGCTGGAAACCATCCACTGGCGTGGGCAAATCCGTCATTTCTGCAACCAACAGTGTCTGCTGCGCTTCTACAGCCAGCAGAACCAACCCAACTTGGATACCCAGAGTGGGCCAGAAAGCCTCCTGAACAGTGAGTCTGGGACAGTGTGACTTTATTAGAACTGGCCTGGGCTCTTTCAATGTTGGGTCAAGCCCCTTCTTCCTCTTCCTTGCATTTCCCTGTTCCCTGGGCAGAGTACCACTACCGTGCTCTTTTATCTTTTGGACTCTTTGGGTATTCTTCTTTAAATTTTGGAGTGAGTCTGCTGGTTTTCTGCAAGGATGTGTAGTTGAAGGTGTACTCAGGTATGATAGGACTTGTGGTGGTTATGGTTAGTTTTCAGAGAAAGGGAAGTATCAGTATAAGCTTTACCTTCAGTGACACTGAAAACTGGTACTATTTCTAGAACATTAGCCTGGTGCTTCAGTCACTAGGGATATGTAACTCCTGAGGGCTGTCTAATGGAAGGTATAAAGTGAGGGGCAGGAGGTGGTGATGTTGCTTTTTAAATATAATATTTCATTCTTCTTGGTAGCTAGAAACAAAGAATCTTCTTGGCTACTGTTTCTGGGGCCCAGAGAAGAACAGACCTGGGGTAGGAAGGAAGAAAACTCCTAGACTTCCTATTTCTAAAGAGTGCTCTTTCATAAAGCTCTCCTAGAAAAATGGTGTGGAAAACAATTAGTCCCTCCAGCAAGAGCTTTTACTTGTTTGATTTTACAGGTCAGTCTTCTGAGTCAAAGCCCCAGACACCCTCTCAAACCAAAGTGGAAAACAACAGCGCAGTGAGGACCCCAGAGGAAAATGGGAATTTGGGCAAGGTCAGAACAAAAACCAAGAGGGAGGATTGTTTCAGAGGAGGGTACCATGATTGGCAGAACTTACATTCCTTTGATGCTACAGATTCCTGTGAAGACTCGAGCAGTTCCAAGTGTGCCCACTCCTCCAACCCCACCACCCCCAGCAACACCCCGAAAAAACAAAGCTGCCATGTGTAAGCCGCTGATGCAGAACCGGGGAGTCTCCTGTAAGGCGGAAATGAAGTCCAAAGGAAGTCAAACAGGTGAGTGCCATGATACCTCCATTCCATGGACTGTATTCCTAAGTTGTAAGCTTCCAGCTTTATGGCCAGGAACCTAGATAGCGCTCTCTCAGTTTGTTCAAGGCAGTTTTGTTTAGAGTTTTGGTATATGCCACCACCATCTAATCCCTGTCCTGTCTTAATAAACATTCTTTAGAGTCATGCTCAGGATCACAAGAAACACTCCTTTCCTAATAGCACAACGCTACAATATTCAGTGGGCATGCCTTAAATTCTACTTACTCTTGGGGAGTAAGACCAAACAACCAACCAAACAAAAAAACAAAAATAGACAGGACAGGGTACTGTTTGGTTTTTGTTTTTGTTTTTTTGAGATAGAATCTCAAGTAACCCAGCTCAGACTGTCCTTGAATTCACTCTGTAGCTAAGGATGAGCTTAAATTTCTGATCCTTCTGCCTGGATTATAGGTGTGTACCACCACTCCTAGTTTATAAACACATGTTTAGAGTTTTGGGGGATGACAGATGAGCATCAGGTCCTAGATCAGATATCACTAATCTAGAAGGAGGGGCTGAAAAGAGTTTTCTTGTCTGTAGAAGAGTGGAAGCCACAGGTGATTGTGCTGCCCATCCCAGTGCCCATATTTGTGCCAGTGCCTATGCATCTGTACTGCCAGAAAGTCCCAGTGCCTTTCTCAATGCCTATCCCGGTAAGTGGACTTGCCCTTCCTGACCAGTCCTCCGTTATCCTGACCAGTCATTCTTTATCTAGGATTCAGGCCCACTCTCTCTGGCTTTCTCATAAATTGGTACCCTTATCCACTGGTGTGATTCTTGACATTTAATTGGGATTTGTGTCTCTAGGTACCTGTGCCCATGTTCTTGCCCACTACCTTGGAGAGCACAGACAAGATTGTGGAGACCATTGAGGAGCTGAAGGTGAAGATCCCTTCCAACCCCTTGGAGGCTGACATCCTGGCCATGGCAGAAATGATTGCAGAGGCTGAAGAGTTAGACAAGGCCTCTTCTGATCTTTGTGGTATGCAATGGATAGCGATGATGGCGGAAACAGTGCTACCAGTCTGCCAGCCTATAAGGGTGGGAGGTGTGGTCTTGGTGCTAAGTGGGATGGGAAGGGATGGCTGGGACCAGCCCCAGAAGCCTGTGTGGGTGTTGGACAAGAGCTACAGTGACTGAGCTGACTTCTCTGCCTCTTAGATCTTGTGAGCAACCAGAGTGCAGAGGGACTTCTGGAAGACTGTGACCTGTTTGGCACAGCTCGAGATGATGTCCTGGCCATGGCTGTTAAAATGGCTAATGTCTTAGATGAGCCTGGGCAAGACTTGGAGGCAGATTTCCCCAAGAGTAAGTAGAATTTAAGGCATGCCCACTGAATATTGTAGCGTTGTGCTATTAGGAAAGGAGTGTTTCTTGTGATCCTGAGCATGACTCTAAAGAATGTTTATTAAGACAGGACAGGGATTAGATGGTGGTGGCATATACCTGTAATCCCGGCACTCAGGAGGCAGAGGTAGGGAGATCTCTGAGTTTGAGGCCATCCTGGTCTACAGAGAATTCCAGGACAGCCAGGACTACATAGAGAAACCCTGTCTTAAAAAAATCAACCAAACAACCAACCAAACAAAAAAACAAAAATAGACAGGACAGGGTACTGTTTGGTTTTTGTTTTTGTTTTTTGAGATAGAATCTCAAGTAACCCAGCTCAGACTGTCCTTGAATTCACTCTGTAGCTAAGGATGAGCTTAAATTTCTGATCCTTCTGCCTGGATTATAGGTGTGTACCACCACTCCTAGTTTATATGGTACTGGGGATTGAACCCAGGGCTTCATGTATACTAGGTATATGTCTACTAGGCTACATCCCCTAGCCTTTGTTTTTTATTTTTAGTTGTGTGTAAGTGTGTCCATGTTCGGGTCAGAGGAAAACCTTGGGTATCATTCTTTAAGCACTGCCCACCTCCTTTTTGAGATGGGGTGTCTTTCACTGCCCTGGCACTTGCTAAGTAGGCTAGGCTGGCTGATCAGCAAGCCTTGGGGATCCACCTGTCCTTGCCGCTCCAGTGTTGGGATTCCAAGTGCATGCCACCACTCCTGGCTTCTCGTGTGTGTGTTAGGGCTCAAACTCAGGTCCTCATGCTGTCATGGCAAGCACTTTATCAACTGAGCCATCTCCCCGTCCCCATTGTCACCATTTTTATGTGTACAGTTCAGTCATGTTAAGTATATTCATGTTGCTTTGAATTTGTGAATATTTGTGTTCAATGTGGTTGATTGTGGGAATTCAATCCAAGGTCCTGTGTATGTTAGGCAAGCTCAACTACTGAGCTACACCCCAGCCCTATTTTTTGCTTTTTATTTTGAGAGAGGGTCTTTTGAGTTGCCCAGGTTTGGCTTTGAATGCATTCTGTAGCTTAGAAGGTCCTTTGCCACATGCATAGCCTGTGTCTGGTGTTTGTGTACCTCTGACTACCTTTCATATATTGAGTTCAATGAAGCTGATGAAGTGCTTCTTCCTGAGTTGAATGAGCAAGTAACAAGGATGGGATGAGAGGACTTTAGAGTTGAGGCCTAAAGAAATTGATTTCTTCTTTCTTTCCCTTCTATTAGATCCTTTGGACATTAACCCAAGTGTAGACTTCCTCTTTGATTGTGGCCTTGTAGGGCCTGAGGATGTATCTACTGAACAGGACCTTCCTCGAGCCATGAGGAAGGTGAGGACTGGGGTTACTGTATCCATAAAAAGAAAATGGACATCTGAAGGAGTGGGGCTGCTCTCATAGACACACAAGAAAGCTTCCCTGATCTCCTTTCTCCAACACTAGAAGTACTGAGATCTAGTCAAACTTTGCTTTTCTACTAGTTCACAAGATTATCAAAACTATTCTGGGGCTTTCTGCCATGATAGCTTTCTGTGTTCTTACATCAGTGCTCCCATCCCCAATGGTGAGCACTGTCCTGCATGGTGCCCTGGTGTTGCCTTTGTTACCATCCTCCTATTGTCTTTCTTTCCAGGGTCAAAAGAGGCTGGTGCTTTCTGAAAGCTGTTCCCGGGACTCTTTGAGCAGCCAGCCTAGTTGTACTGGTCTCAACTATTCATATGGTGTTAATGCTTGGAAGTGCTGGGTACAGTCAAAATATGCCAATGGAGAAACCAGCAAGGGTGATGAGCTACGCTTTGGTCGTAAGTACTTGGGAGGAAAAAAGGCACAGAGAGGGAAAGAGAAAGGGGCTATATTAACCTAGTAACAGCTGAAGATGTCTAGGAGTGGTAAGGGTGTGATCACTTATGGCTTCCCCATCCAGTAAAGACAGTGAACAGTTATAGATTAAAGGGAGAGCCTGTCTAGGTTCAAGGCTAAGGACTTCTTTCATAATTGATGGGTTTTTTTCAGGAGCTAGTTGTGATGAAAGGGTTAATGGTGGAGCTATATATATAAGAAAACATGGAGTTTTCTTAATCATATTTACCTCTACTACATATCACTTCAGCCAAACCCATGCGTATCAAAGAGGATATTCTCGCCTGTTCGGCTGCTGAGCTCAACTATGGTCTGGCCCAGTTTGTGAGAGAAATTACTCGACCCAATGGTGAACGATACGAACCCGACAGTATCTACTATCTGTGTCTTGGCATCCAGCAGGTACCTCTTGCACACCATCTTGTTTTCTATCACTTTCAACATAGCATACACAATTCTACTGAACTGCTTCTAGCCCACTCCTTCTTGTCACTTGTCTCTTCCCCTGAACAGGCAGCTTGTCTAAATTTCCTGTGACAAATATATGTCAATGGCCTCCTAAAATCAGTGCTCCATTCCAGGACTATTGGTCAAGCACCAGTCTTCATTGCTATCTGGATCCTCTAGATCACCCTTGAGTCTTGAGGAAGGATGTGAGGGCTGAGTTCCTTGAGTAGTTGGGTAATGTTTAGTTGTCACTTGGTGAAGTTAGCAACTAGGACCTGATAAGGGTATCTGAGCTTGTGAGGACCGTCTGTCTCCAAGCTCCAACTCTTTCAGCAAAGCCTCAGTCCATCAGCAGTCATACCTGAGGGAAAGTGTGCTTGGTTATCTACTCAAGCAGTTGTCTCCCATCCTCTTTAATTATCGAGGACCATGACTGCAGCTTTCATCGTCATTCTCTTTCCTGTAGATCCTAGTCTGGCTTTATGTATTTCTGTTTTTCTTTCTCTAGTATTTGCTGGAAAATAACCGAATGGTGAACATTTTCACGGACCTTTACTACTTGACTTTCGTTCAAGAACTCAACAAGTCTCTGAGTACCTGGCAGCCCACACTCCTTCCCAACAGTAAGGGACAGGAACTTAGCAAGCCTTTCTTTCTCTCTTCCCTTCTTCCAACACACCACTATAAGAGTCCTGTACTGTCTGGCCTGTCTCTAAGGGTTCAAGGGTAGGAGTATATATCTGGTTGCCTCAGGGTTTCAAGCTAATGGAGCCAGAGTCCCTGCCTGTGAACATGAGGAGGAGAGCCACTTGTGGTGATGCATGCCTATAATCCCAGCATCAGGGAGGCTGAGGCAGAATTGTGAGTTCTGGACTACCCTGGACTATAGAGTGAAACACTTTTTAAAAAAGAACATGAGTTAGACATGGTGGTATATGCATTAATCCCAGTGTTAGGAGAGTTCAAGGTCTTAATAGTGAGTTCTGGACCAGCCAGCCCTACATAGTGAAACCCTGGTTTTTGGTTTTTTTTTGTTTGTTTGTTTTGGTTTTTTTTTTGGGTTTTTGTTGTTTATTTAAACGGAAACACAAAAAGAGGAACATGAGGAATAGGTCAAGACTTTTAGTCTGATCCAGGGCAATGATATGTGCCTATAGTTCAGGCTTCTTGGGAGACTGAGACAAGATCTCAAGTTTAAGGCTAGCCTGAGGTACAGAGGGGAACCCTTTTCTTAAAAAGGAAAAAAGAAAAAGACTCAGGTCTATGGACTTATCTCTGGGACCAGAAAAAAAGACAGTCCAGGTTTGGGTGGTTAGTTAAGATAAAAAAGCAAGATGTGGGAATCCTAAGCATTAGGTCTACCTGCATATAACTTGGAGATGGTCAGAGAAGTGTTACATGCAGATGAATAGTATATAAAAAATGCCCAATTCTAGGATAGGCTAGGCTACACAGAGAAACCCTGTTTCAACACCACCACCTACCCCAAATTGCTCAGCTCTACTGTGTAGTTCAGATATCAGGGTGTATATGCAGTAAGAAGCCTACAGTTAAGTGTATGTATGTGTAGGAACTCAGGTGGGTTTGGGAAGCCGATCCCCTTTGTTTTTCTCTTTGTCCATCACAGATACTGTATTCTCCCGTGTGGAGGAAGAACACCTCTGGGAGTGCAAGCAGCTGGGGGTCTATTCTCCCTTTGTCCTTCTCAACACCCTCATGTTCTTCAACACTAAGTTTTTTGGACTGCAGACAGCTGAGGAACACATGCAGCTCTCTTTCACTAATGTGGTACGGCAGTCTCGCAAGTGTACCACTCCTCGGGGCACCACAAAGGTGGTGAGCATCCGCTACTATGCCCCAGTCCGACAGAGGAAAGGGCGAGGTATGAGGCTCTTCCCTCCTTTGCTTCTGCCCTTTATGTTCTTTTCCTGGCATTCCCACCATACCCGCCAGGTTGGTCCTCTGCTTTGCCCCCAGCTTCCCTCTGTGTTTGCAGAAAAGATGAAAACAGTCCTGATAGACAGCGGCTGGCTGTTTGATAATAGGAGGGCAGTTAACGCCTGTTTCTTACCTTCATCATTTCTAGGCAGTTTATTTGCTTGCCGTATTTTGAAAGAATGAGGGTGGACAGATAGTAAGCTGTTAGGTGTGTCTGACTATCAGGGAGAGTTAAGAGTGAATAACAAATTTTCTATGATTCAAAAACTACGTACTGAGGACTGGAGAGATGGCTCAGTTGATAAAACACCCATGCAAGCCACATAATATGAGGTCCTGAGTTTGGATCCCTAGCACCCATGTAAATCTAGGCATGGTGGCCTATGTCTGTAACCTAGAGCTGGAGCAAGCAGGGGTAGAGACAGGTAGATTCCCCAGAGCTCATTGCTCAAGCTAGTCCTGCTAGTCGGTGAGCTCCAGGCTCAGTAACAGACTCTGTCTCAACATAATATAGAGAGGAGAGAAGAAGGTACCCCGTGTCAACCTCTGGCCTACACATACACACATATGCACCTGCTCTCTCATGTGCTCATGCACAACAAAAGTATACACTCACACATACACACAAACATAACAATAAAATCAAGACTGTAAAGAGGGAGGAAAAGAAACTACATATTGGTTTCCATTCTCTGTGGCCCTGGAATTCTGTCCTGTCTGCATGTGATTCTTCAGGTCCCTTCTGTGTGCCTCTACATAAATTAATGGGCAAAGGTTGTGGCCATCATTTTTAATCTGACTTAGAAGGAAGCCTAACCTTCCAACAAAACTGTTTTACCAATTATTTTGTATGACTTGTGAGATCACCTCTTTAAGAAGTCAACTTGGGAATGATTATATGCACTTTGTCAGGAAGAGCTGGAGAAGTCCACAGAGTAGTACACCTATAGGATGTTTGGTTAGTGTGGAGAGATTAACAAACCTTCTGCTTTCCTTCCTTCCCTCCCTCCCTCCTTCCTTTCTCTTTCTTGTGGTAATAGAGATAGAACCCAGAGCCTTGTATGTGCTAGGCGAGCGCTTTTCTACCTAGTTGCACTCCTAGCCTTCCTTTATTTGCCGTTTATTTCTTTATGAAGCTGTATTTTTTGATCCTGTGGCCTTATCTCTGTGCCCTTGATTGTGCTCTGGGAGGTGGCTCATTGGGCCTGTGCTCTAATGCGTCTGGGTCATTTCCCTCCACTATAGACACAGGTCCTGGGAAACGGAAGAGGGAAGATGAAACTATCTTAGAGCAACGTGAGAATCGCATGAATCCCCTCCGCTGCCCCGTCAAGTTCTATGAGTTCTATCTCTCAAAATGGTGAGTTAGTGAGTTCATAGGAATGATTTACCATGTGGACCTAAGAGGCCTGCTCTGCCTTGGTATACTACTAATATCTGTCTTCTACCCTCATCCCCACTATTGTAGTCCTGAAAGCCTCAGGACTCGAAATGATGTGTTCTACCTGCAACCTGAGCGCTCCTGCATTGCGGAGTCACCTCTCTGGTATTCTGTGATTCCCATGGACCGAAGCATGTTGGAGAGCATGCTTAATCGCATTCTGGCTGTGCGTGAGATTTATGAGGAACTTGGTCGTCCTGGGGAAGAAGACCTAGACTGAACCCATGTGGTACCTTGTATCCATCTTTCACATCAGTGTCTGTCCTGTGGGGCAACTGGCCCAGGAACCAATGTTATCCATTCTGAAGGCCCCTGACTGCCTCTTTCTATTCTCTCATTCCCTGCCTTTCCCAGGAATCCCTGGCTTTAACCTTCCATACCACTTGTAACCATGGGGCCCCAATCTTCTGTACTCATGGGCTAGTCTCCCTGTGATGGGCATGAACCAGGTAGCCCATTTTCTTTGTGCTTCACAGTGAACCCTTTCTGCTGGGGCCTGACTCTGATGGAGTGATAATAGCTCTGGTGATCCTGTTGGCTTTGGGTTTCCTGACCTATATCTATGTAGGTGAAGCCCTGTGTTCCTAGGTCTGACCTCGGGAAGAACCCAGCTGCCTTCTCTGCCCTGTGTCCCCCCCCTCTCTCCTCTTCCCCAGTACCATGTGAAAGGGTCTTGTCTGAGAGATATGAAATAAATGAGGGGACCATTTCCCTAAAGCACAGAGCTCAGACACTTTTATCCCTCCTGATATAAGTGATTGTTAGCACCCTTCCCCACCATGTCCCTTACCTGCCCTTTGAGCACCACTGGTGCTGTAGTTTCTCAAGGGTTCCAAATGCTTTCTTTTCCTCAAAGGCAGAGAATGACTCAGTATGGGGAGCAGACTCCTATTGTGCATATTCCTGTCCCTTTGGTTTATGTGTTTGTCTCTCCTGCCATCTTAGGGTGGCATGAGCCATGGTGTCAACATGCTTACCCCTCTGTAACTGCCTCCCTTTAGTTTCACGAACAGAACGCTCAAAGCAAAAATGACCTTCTGACTTGGATTGGGGCTGGGTTCCCCGATGTTGTTCTCCCCCTATCGTCAGAGCCAGGTCAACCGTATGGGGGCCTAGGCCATACAGGATGGGGTTTGTGGTCAAAAGATAGGTGAGGAACTGTGGGTAAGGGTCCTGCTCCTACTACCTACATCTTCTCTTTTCCCCATCTTACATTTGTGGGCCCAGAAAATGTAGTGTCTGGCAGAGGGAGTGCCCAGTTCTTTTCCTGTTAGCTTTGCTGCTCCCCAGCCTTCTTTTTGTGTTTTTATAACTGTCACCAGTTTAGCCACTGTTTAAATTGTATATATTGTACTGAGGTGCCTGGCCTGTTCCTTCAGTGAGCCATGCCCACCCTTGTGTTGTAGTGAGAAACTGTTGTCACAACTAACCTTCTGTCTCTGGAATTGTTTGTTTCAAATAAAGAGTTAAAATTGTCCTTTGCTTTCTCTGGGGGAGGGAGAGCTGGCTTTGAAGGAGTCGGAGATAAAGAGGAAAAACACTGGCTGTGGATCCTTGAGAATTATTCTTACCTCATCCAACAAATATCGGAAATTTGGTCCTTTTGTCATACATTTTCAGAAACATCAGGAAAAAAAATATATTTTTCAACAGTCATTTATTGAGCTGGGGTGGCTCATGTCTGTAATCCCAGAAGTTGGGAGGCATAGGCAGGAAGATTAGGAATTCACAGTCATCCTTGACTACATGGTGAGTTCAAGGCCAACTTGGGCTATATGAAACCCTGTCTCAAAAGGGGGAGAGGGGATGCAGGTGTAGTTCAGCTGATAGAGAATTTGCTTAGCATGCACAAAGTCCTGGGTCCAATCCTTAGCAACACATAAAACTGAGCACATGCCTGTAATCCCAGCATTCTTTCAAGGTCATCATTAGCTATTTAGCAAGTTTGAGACCAGCCTGGGCTATGTGAGACTCAGTCAACAACAACAAAAACAAACAACGCATGCCTTAATCCCAGCACTCGGGAGGCAGAGGCAGGCGGATCTTTGTGAGTTCAAGACCAGCCTGGTCTACAGAGCTAGTTCCAGGACAGGCTCCAAAGCTACAGAGAAACCCTGTCTCGAAGAAAGAAAAAAAAAATAAAAGACTGATTAAACCTGTTACCTGTATCCAGTAAACTCCCCATCTAGGGGACCAGTAAACATAGTATAGGCAGAATGAAATACATAGGGCTATGGACCTCCTTTCAAGGTTATAGTGAGGCTGAGAGTTCATTATTTGACCTAGGCCTCAAAGACGAAATGGAAGGGATTGGGAAACCACAGGTTTAGAGGTGGGAGTGCAAGTTTGGGATTTTTTTTTCAGCTAGGGGGTGGCAGGCTCAGATCTCTTCAAGAAAAAGATCCCTAGAACAATAAAGAATGGAGGGGAAGGCCTGAAAACCTGTAGATGGTTGCAACGAGTATGTCTATGATACTGTACACTTTCACAAGGGCTGTAGAGATGGGAAGGATAAAAGATGGATTAAAAATAATTGCAGAAGGGTCAGGCGGTGGTGGTGCACACCTTTAATCCCAGTCCTTGGGAGGCTGAGGCAGGCAGATCTCTATGAGTTCGAGGCCATCCTGGTCTACAGAGTGGTCCAGGACAGCCAGGACTGTTACATAGCGAAACCCTGTCTCAAAAAACAAGAATAAATAAATAATTGCAGGAGGAAGGGAAAACATTAAATATAATTTTAGGCCCTTTAGGTAAAAGTAGTTGTCACACAAGGCTGAAGACCTGAACTTGGTCCCTAAAGTCCACAGTCAAAGAAAAGAATCCACCAATTCCCAAAACTCCCTCTATCCTCAATTTGTGCACACATGCCACTGATAAAATATTTTCAATAAAATACTGGAGCTGGAGAGATAGATCAGTGGGAAAGAGCACTTGCTGTTCTTTCTTTTTTTCTGAGACAGGGTTTCTCTGTAGCTTTGGAGCCTGTCCTGGAACTAGCTCTTGTAGACCAGCCTGGCCTCGAGCTCACAGAGATCCACCTGCCTCTGCCTCCAGAGTGCTGGGATTAAAGGCATGCACCACCACCGCCTGGCTAAACACAGGGTCTTACTATGCATCCCTGGCTAGCCTGGAACTCACAGAGTCACTTGCCTCTGCCTTCCAAATGCTGTGATTCCAGGGATGTACCTCTGTGCCTGGTTTCAAAATAAAGTTTAGACATCAAAATTAATTCAGAGATTGTGAAAGTTACATCTTCACAAGGATCCAGTGAATGAGTGGTAGTGAGAGTTGGTTTCTAGTCTTAATGGTTGGGAGAGATGATACCCTTAACTAAAGCCAGTGTGGGAAGGCTGAGAACCGTCCCAAATTCTAGGCGGGCCTGGATTACAGAGAAAGATACTGTCTCATTAAAAACAAAACAAGGGCTGGAGAGATGGCTCAGCGGTTAAGAGCACTGCCTGCTCTTCCAGAAGTCATGAGTTCAATTCCCAGCAACAAACATAGTGGTTCACAACCATCTGTAATGAGGTCTGGTGTACTCTTCTGGCCTACAAGCATACATACAGATAGAACACTGTATACATAAAAAATAAATCTTTAAAAAAACAAACAAAACCAAGACAGTAGAATTGAACAGATGTCTTCAACATTTAAGAGCAGGCACTGGCTGATCTTCCAGAAGACCTGGGTTTGAATCTCAGCACCCCCATGACAGCTCACAACCATCTGTAACTCCAATCTCAGGAGATCTGACACCCTTCTGGGGTCTGTGGGCACCAAGTGTACATGTGGTACACAGACATACATGAAGGCAAAACACTCATACACATAGAATAAAATAATAAAAAATTTTTAAGTTGGGCAGTAGTGACGCATGCTTTTAATCCCAGCACCTGGGAGGTAGAGGCAAGTGATTCTCTGAGTTCGAGGCCAGCCTAGTCTACAGAGTGAGTTCCTGGACAGCCAGGGCTATACCGAGGAAACCCTGTCTCATAAAAACAAACAAATAAGCAAAAAGATATACCTGGAACTAGTCAGGCAGTGGTGGCGCACACCTTTAATCCCAGTACTCAGGAGGTAGAGGCAGGAGGATCTCTGTGAGTTTGAGGTCAGCCTGGTCTACAAAGAGACTACACAGAGAAACCTTGTCTCAAAAACAAACAAACAAAAGTTTAGAGAGTGAATACTGATCTATCAGAGAACCCAAATTCAGACCCCAGCACCCACACAGGTGGTTCAAAATGCTTGTAACTCCAGCTCCAAGGGATCATACACAACCACGTCTGGCTTCTGTGGGCACACACACACACAAATAATCTTTTCCAAGATTATTTTTATTTTATGTGTATGAGTGTTTGCTTGCATGTATATATGTGCACCACATGCACGCCTGGTTGAGACAATCAGGTAACAATATGGAAATGGGGCTGGCAAGTTAATTCAGTCAGTTAGAGCACTTGCTGCAAAAATGGAAGGAGAGAACCCACACGTACCAAAAGCTGTTTTCTGACTTCCACAGGCAGGCTGCCCCCAATCTTCCCCCACTTGCCTTCACGCATACACGCACAGGCATGTGCATACATACACACAAATAAAGCAAGTAAATGTAAAATAAGAGAGAGAGGATAAGAAAAAGAATTGATAGGAAAAGCAAATGATGATGTTACCCTATACTAGGCATTTAGAAATTCAGTATTAGGGAATTGGTGGTGGCTGGCAAGATGCTCTGCAGGCAAAGGCACCTGCTGCCAGACCCGATGATCTGAGTGTGATCCCTGGAACCCACATGGTGAAAGGAGAGAATCAATTCCCACAAGTTGCCCTCTGATACACACACACATACACATAGTGGGCACGCACATGTTTGCATACATAAAATAAATACATTTATTTTTTTTTTAAAAAAAAGTCAGGGTCCCAGGCTTGGTGGCACATGCCTATAATCTCAGCATACCATGGTTAAGGAATCAGTAGCTGAAATCTGGGCTGTAGAGGGGTGGACAGGAGGATTTCCTGAAAGAATGAGGGTGGTGGGATGTCCTGCTGGGGAAATGCAGATCAGATTGGAAAAGGCATTCACTACTGCCTCCTGTCGTGCCCTCCTAGGACAGAATTCACCTGACTTTTTTTTTTTTTTTTTTTTTTTTTTTAGTGAAAAGTCAGCAAGGCAAGAAAACCCTCACTTTTGACAAGTGGGTGTGTGGTCAAACCTGGTCCTGCATAGTATCCCCGCTGTCTTTACCTTAGAAGCAAAGGAAAGCATAAGACTATCACAGTGTTGACAAGGTAGCACAGGCTTACACGCCCAGCAGCCAGAAGACAGAGGCCAGAGGCTCACAGATTCAAGGCCAGCCAATGCTACTTGGAGAGTCCCTATTTTAAGGAACTCAAGACAAGAGCTGAGCGTGTGGCTCAATGGCGGAGCATTTGTCTAACAAATACAAAGTTCTGGTTTGCTCCTTAAGACCATACAAAAAAAATGAAATTAGGAGTTTCACTAAGAATTGGCAGCCCAACCGGACTCTGTGGCTGGGTGTGTGAGTGTGCATGTGGAGGCCAGGGGTCAAGATCAGGTATCTTCCTCAATCACTATCTTAACAGGGTTTCTCATTGAACCTGAAACTCCTCAATTCACTAGGCTGACTGGCCAGTGCGCTCCAGGGATCCTCCCATCTCTGACTCCTAGGGCCTGGGTTCAAACCACAGCATCTGCTTAAAAGTAGGGTACAGACATCAGGCATAGTAGTACATGCCATTAATCCTAGCACTGGGGAGGCAGAGGCAGGCAAGGCCTACATAGTGAATTCCAAGATAGTCAGGGTTATGTAGTGAGAACCTGTCTCAAGAAAGAAAAAAAAGAAAAAAAAGTGTAATGATCTGTCCTGTCCCTTTAAGAGACAAGCCACGCCACGCCCACTCCCTCCCCTGTCTGCCAGGCAAGCTGATTTGCTTCCCACCTGAACCTTCTCTCTCTCTCTTTCTCTCTCTCTCTCTCTCTCTCTCTCCCTCTGCTCTTCTCCTTCTCCCCTTCCCTTCCATAATCCACTAAATAAGCATCCAGCTTCTGCATGCCTATCCTTCTTGGTCTCTCACCTGCCATGTGGCTTCCTGCCTGGGACCCGGCTGCCTTCATGGCCTGCCATGGTCTCCGGACGGCTGCCCTATTCTTGCTTTTAATTTCTTTCTTTCTTTCTTTCTTTCTTTCTTTCTTTCTTTCTTTCTTTCTTTCTTTCTTTCTTTCTTTCTTTCAACTTCTTCCTTCCTTCCTTCCTTCCTTCCTTCTTTTCTCCTTCCATCTTTTTTTTCTTTTTTTCTTTCTTGAGACAGGTTCTCACTACATAACCCTGACTATCTTGGAATTCACTATGGAGGCCATGCCTGCCTCTGCCTCCCCAGTGCTAGGATTAATGGCATGTACTACTATGCCTGATGTCTGTACCCTACTTTTAAGCACATGCTGTGGTTTAAACCCAGGCCCTCAAGCTTGTAGGTGGAAAACATTTTACTCACTGACACATCTTCCCCAGTTCCATGGTGTCATGCTTTTTAAAAAATATTTTATTTTTAATTCTGTGTGTGTGTGTGTGAGAGAGAGAATTTGTTTATGCACACGAGTACATTGCCCATGGAAGCCAGAAGATGCCAGAGCCTCTGCAGCTGGAGTTACAGGCTATTGTGACCTGCCCAATGTGAGTGCTGGGAACTGAACTTGGGTCCTCTGCAAGTAAATGCTCTTAACCATTGAACCATGTCCTTAGCCCCACCATGGCTTCATGCTTTGTTCATCTAAAATAAGGTCTTACAAGGTAGCCCTGGCTGGTCTAGAACTCACTCTGTAGACTAGGCTGGCCTCAAACTCACAGAGATCCATCTGCCTCTGCCTCCTGAGTGCTGGGATTAAAGTGCTTCGAATTTTAAGGAGGCTCTATTATGCCTGGATGAGAGGATGTGTGAGGACAAGGCACTAAAGAAGCCTTGATGGCCAGTCCAAGGGGACAGAATGGCCCAGAAATAGATCTTTGTCTCCAGCATCCAGCTAGCTGAAGTTCCAGTTCCACAGTTTGGCTCCTTCTTTCCTAGCTGAGTGATATGGATAAGTTATTTATTCTGCATGGGCCTGTTTCCTCATCTGTAAAATAGGGACAGCATGGTGCTCACTCAAAGGAAGGGTGAAGATTAAAAGAGATAATGTTTAACACAGCGCCTGGCACAGAACAAGCACTTTAATGAGTATTAAGTCCCCTGCTACACCTTATCAGTTAGGACATTATGGCTACGGAGGAGGAATAAAGGGATTTGAGAAAGCTTTGAAGAGAATTACCAAACCTCATGTGTCTGTCAGGCAAACCGCCTATATTTTTGTGAGTTCAGGTTGGAGCTAATTCTCCCGGGTGTTTTTGTTGGAGGTGTTGAGGTTACAGAGGATGAAACCTAGGACCTTGCACACGCCAGACACTCTACCACTCAGTGACATTATCCTCCTTCCCCCAACCCCTCCCCTTTAACCTTTCTGTTGACACAGAGTCTCAAGAAGTTTGCCTGGCCAGTCTTTCTGAACTAATTAGTCTCAGTAACTGAAGGGAGGCCATTGAGGAGTCAGGAAAAGACAGAGGAAGGCTGGAGGTAGAGTACTTGATTAGCATTAGTAAGGTCTAGGTTCCTTCCCCAGCGTGGGACGGGGAGGCTAGAAAAGCCAAGAGGGACTTTAAAAGGTCACTGCTGGATTGAGGAGAAAGGAGGAATTTCAAAAGATTATCTTGAGAGAGCTCAGGGGTTAAGGGCACTGGCTGCTCTTTTAGACGACCAGGGCTCCAGCTGACAACAACCTGTGACTCCAGTTCCAGGGAATCTGGGGCCCTCTTCTGGCCTCCGTGGATACTAGGCACAAAAGTGGTGCACCTACAGGCGTGCAAAACACTCATATCCATAAAAATAAAATGAAATAAATGCAAAAAGCTTACCTTAACTTAGACATTTGAAGGTTGGGAGCCTCTTCTCACCTTCCCTGCATCCCTGACTACCTGCAACCCACTTTGGGCAGAGCTTCCCACAATGGCCTCTCTCCTACACAGACACACACAGACACACACACACACACACACACACACACACACACACACACACACACACACACACACACACCGCCACTCTAGGGGCGCAGAGTGGTTATTATTTTGTTTGTTTTTTTTTGTTTCGGTTGTTTGCTTGTTTTAACTTTCAGCATTTCTTTCTTGAGCTGGGGGAATTAAATGCTCATTTTCCCCCTGCAGGTTAGTGCTCAGGGACATTTTGCTAGAGTGAGCTGCAGTGCCCCCTTAAGCATGCCTTTGGGATAGAGAAAATGGTGCAAAAGGGACGGGTAAGCACTCGTCCAGTGTGGATAAGGCTGTGGGGTCCATCTTCAGCACCACCTCTCCTCCTAAAAAAGATTTATAGACAGGAAATAGTACAAATTCGGGATTGGGATAAGCCCTAGGATGGTTTTGGTCATTGTTTTGAAACAGTGTCTTGCTATAGCTCAGGCTGTCCTTAAACCTCTCTGTCTTGCTGGGTGGTGGTGGCGCACACCTTCAAGCCCAGCACTCAGGAAGCAAAGGCAAGGGGATCTCTGTGAGTCTGAGGCCAGCCTGGTCTACAGAGTTCCAGGACAGCCAGGGCTACCTAGAGAAGCCCTGTCTTGATAAAGCAAAAGAAGAAACAAGCAAACAAATAAAACCTCCAAAAAAAAAAAACAAACAAAAAAACCAAAACCACCTGTGTCCTCATGCCTTAGCTTCCGGAGTGCTAGGATTATAAAAACACCACACCAGGCTGCCTGTGGTTTAATTCTTTTTTCTGAAGCAAAGTCTGACAAAGTCCTGACTGGAACTTGGTAGGTGGACCAGGCTGTTTTTGAATTCACAAAGGTCTACCTACTGGGATTAAAGGGTGACCACCATGCCCAGTTTAAACTGTGCAACCTTTGGAAATATTTCTTTCTTCCTTCCTTCCTGTTTTCCTTCCTTCCTTCCTTCCTTCCTTTCTTTCTTTCTCTCTCTTTTTTTTTTTGTTTTTTCGAGACAGGGTTTCTCTGTGGCTTTGGAGCCTGTCCTGGAACTAGGTCTGTAGACCAGGCTGGTCTCGAACTCACAGAGATCCCGAGTGCTGGGATTAAAGGCGTGCGCCACCACCGCCCGGCTTGGAATATTTCTTAACCTTTCTGAGCCACCATTTCTTCATCTACAAGTATTGGAATAGTAATAGCTATTTTGCTAGTACCAGTGTACAATATGATGTGATGAGATTATATTAGTGCTTAATATGGTGCAAACTGCATGCTCCTATCCTTTTTTTTTTTTTTTTTTTTTTTTGGTTTTTTGAGACAAGGTTTCTTTGTATAGCCTTGGCTGTCCTGGAACTCTGTAGTTCTGTAGACCAGGCTGGCCTTAAACTCACAGAGATCCTCCTGCTTCTGCCTCCTGAGTGCTGGGATTAAAGGTATGCATCACTACTGCCCAGCGTTCCTATTTTTTTATAAGCAATTTTTTTGTTTTGTTTTTTTGAGACATGATTTCTCTGTGTAACAGCTCTTGCTGTCCTGGAACTTGCTCTGTAGACTAGGCTGGCCTCAAACACAGAGATCTGCCTGCCTCTGCTTCCTGTGTGCTGGCTCTAAAGGTGTGTGCCACCACTGACTGGCTATACACAAATTTGTATTTATTTTGTGTGAGTCTATGTGTGTCATGCATTTAGGGAAGTTAAGTCTCTGCTACCATATGGATTCCAGAGACGGAACTTGGTTTCAGACTTGGCATCAAGCATCTTTACCTGCTGAGCCATATTTTCTTCATTAAAAGTACATTAAGAATTATAGCTGTCGGGCGGTGGTGGTGCATGCCTTTAATCCCAGCACTCGGGAGGCAGAGGTAGGTGGATCTCCAAAGCCACAGAGAAAACCTGTCTCGAAAAAAAAACCAAAAAAAAAAAAAAGAATTATAGCCAAAGTCTAAGAATGCAATTCAGATGGTAATGTGTTTGTATAGCATACATGTGTTGTATACCAGTCTCCTCTGAGACTGAATCTGGAAGTTTCATGAGCCAGAAGGTAAATAACACAACACAACTTCAGGAAGTTCCTGAAACTGACCAGATTCACTAAGCCCCTTCCTCACACAATTAAACAATGGATGCTGAAAGTCACTCCTAGGTAGGTCAAGTTACAATGAAGATTCTGAGAACAGAACAGCTGCCTGGAAGAGACTTAGGCCAACTGAGTCCCATGGAAAGAACACTCTCTGATCTGCTAAGCTGCCTGAAGGCTGTGCTCCAGGTTCCCAGCTTTTGCGAGCTGTTACTGGTGCAGGGATGGGCTTTGGTGATGCAGCTTTGAGTCGTTTCTGCATCCATATTCCGGTAAGTAACCCCAATAAAATTCATGGGTTCACTAAGTTGGACTTTGGTGGTGTCTGTGCTTTGGTCTGTCATGGGCTCCCTATCTGAGGTAGTAGATGTGTATGTTGTACCTCCCCATGTCTTAGTCTCTGTTCTTTTTCTGTGAAGAGACACCATGACCAAGGCAATTCTTCTAGAAGAATACATTTAATTTGGGGCTTGCTTATAATTCAGAGGTTTAGGCTATTTTCATCATGTCAGGGAACATGGCTGCACACTGGATGCAGTAACTGAGAGCTGCATCCTGCATCCTGATCTTCAGGGGGAGAGAGAGAGGCTGACTAGACCTGGCATGGGCTTTTGAAAACTCAAAGCTGGTGCACCCTCAGTGACATTTCCTCTAACAAGTCCATACTTTGTAAACTCAAACAGTTCCACTCCCTGAAATTAAGCATTCAAATATATAAACCTATGCAACCTTCCACGCCCCCACCCCCATTTTTGTTTTTTTGAAACAGGGTTTCTGAAACAGGTAGTCCTGACTGTCCTGGAACTTTCTCTGTAGACTAGGCTTGTTTTGAATTCAGAGATTCATCTGCTTCTGCCTCCCAAGTGCTGGGACTAAAGGTGTGAACTATCATTACTGCCAGCACCAGCTGCCCAATGGGGCCATTCTATTCAAAGCACCACATCCCAGGAAAAGTCTTGTTATGCCGCAACATGAAACCCTGGCTTTGATCGCCAGTGCCACAGAAAAGTGGGCAATAGTAGTACAGGCTTGTAATACTATCATCCAGGAGGCAAAGACTGACAGAAGAAAAGTTGAAGGCCATCTTTGACTACATAGGAGTTAGAGGACCACCTGGGGTACATGAGACCCCTGCTTTTCAAAAGTAAATCGTAGCCGGGTGGTGGTGGCGCATGCCTTTAATCCCAGCACTTGGGAGGCAGAGGCAGGCAGACCCCTGTGAGTTCGAGGCCAGCCTGGTCTACAGAGCTAGTTCCAGGACAGGCTCCAAAGCTGTGTGTGTTCACATATATGTGTGGGTACACACATGCGCTGGCAAGAGTGTGGAAGTCAGAGGAGGACTGAGGTGTTGGTTCTCTTCCTCCACCACACAGGCCCCAGGGATGGAGCTCAGGGTGTCAGGCTTGGCAGCAGGCGCCTTGACCTGCTGAGCCAGCTCACCTGCCCTCTTTCTTTTTCTTTGCCTTTCCTTTTGAGACAGGGTCTCAAAAATCCCAGGCTAACCTCAAACTTGATGGGTAGATAAGGCTGGCCTTGAGCTCCCGAGTCTCAGACCTCCACTTTCTTGTACCACTGGCATGTACCCAGTTTTGTGTAGCTCTGGGGATCAAATTCAGGGCTTTATAAAGGTTAGGCTACACTGAGATATTTCCATAAGCAGACTTTTTTTTGGTATTTTGAGACAAGGTCCATGTAACCTAACTGACCTCAAACCTACTGTGTAACTGAGGATGACCTTGAACTTGTGATCTTGTCTTCACCTCTCAAGTGCTAGTATAGACGTGTACTAACATGCTTAACTCTTATAGATATTCTTATAGTTTTATTTTAGATAGTGTTTTTAGAAAAATTTGTTTTATTTGTTTTGCTCAAGTGTATGTCTGTGTACCACACGTGTGCCTGGTACCCATGGAAATCAGAAGAGGGCCTTGGATCTCCTTGAACTGGATGGAGTTATGAACATTTAGGAGTTGCCATATGGGTACTGGGAATTGAACCCAGGTCCTCTGCAAAAACAAGTGTACTCAACCACTGAGACATCTCTTCTGCTCTCTTATAGTGTTTCTGTTTTTTTTTTTTTTTTTTTTTGAGACAAGGTCTGTCCACATAGTCTTGCCTTTCCTGGAACTCACTAGTAGACCAGGCTGGTCTTGAACTCACAGAGACCTCATTCTTCTACCTCCCCAGTGCTGGGATTAAAGGGGTGTGCCACCATGCCAACCTCTCTAAAAGATATTCTTAACCCCTTAAAGAGACATACAAGGCCTGCCACACTCTGGCTACAGTTTGTCTTTCCCTCTGCTGTAGCCATTCCATTTCTTGAATCCTCTATGACAGATTATTTATCTCACTCTGAAGACAGCACACCTTTCAGATGTCTGCCGCCTGCTTTATTCTCCTTCACTTCAATGCCCCAATCCTTTCTTTGCTTGCCCTTTTAGGTTCAGCCTGGCCTAGTCTGGCAATCAAAGCGAGCTCAGGTCAGTAGAATTGTCTAGCCCCTGTATACTACAGTTCAGATCCAGCATTTAAATATCGTGGAATCTGTAAATGAAGTGAGCATCCCCCTCTATCCCCCATTGTGTGCGCCCAGGCTATCTGATTGAGCATCTGAGCCAGTTTGTGGTTGCCATGCCAATTCTCTATGGATACTGTGGCTTGCTCTGTAATCTCAACTCATTAGCTGGTGCTTTGACTACTGTCCGTAGTTCAGCTTGCCTCCACCCAGGAACCGACTCTGTCTTTTTCCTGCAGCTACTGGCATCAGCAAACAGACACCTCTGAAAGGCCATAGATTCCTGCCACCCAACAAACAGCAGATAGGGAGTACGCCAAAAGGTCTGCTCCTCGACCTTTCCTGTCCTCATGAGAGAGCCCTTGAATATTGACCCTTCAATGGGTCATGACCAAGTTTACAACATCTCTGGACTTTGCTGTTTGGACTGCTGCCTGCTCCATAGAGAAGCCTCATTTTTGCCAAGATTTTGTTTTTGGTTTCAGACAGGGTCCTTGATAAGTAGCCCAGTCTTGAGGTCTCACTCCTTCCTCAGCCTCCAGAGTGCTGGGATTACAAATGTGTGTCAAACCTGGCCTTATACCGCCAAATTCTTTCTTTTTCTTCCTCTTCCTCCTTTGACAGCGTCTCTTTGTAACCTTGGCTGTCCTGGAAGTCACTCTATAGACCAGGCTGGCCTGGAACTCACAGAGAGATCTGTCTGCCTCTGCCTCCCAAGTGCTGGCATTTAAAGGCATGCTTTAATCCCAGCTAACAGAGTCAAATTCTTTACATAAGCTTGAGCCCGGCTGAACTGGATTTCTTCCTTCCTGGCTCCTGGGGAGTTCTAATACACATTTTCTAGGTGCCTTTGAAACTATCTTACATTTATAACTTGATTTCTTTTAACGTTCTTATTGATTTTTTGACAGGGTCTCATACAGCCCAGACTGGCCTCAAACTCCCTGTTTAGCCAAGGCTGGACCTGAACTTCTGCCTCCACCTTCTAAGTGCTAAGATTGTAGGTATGCCACCACTCCTAACTCATTACCTTTATAATTTTAAAAGATTTCTTTAAAATTATCTATTTTTATTTTTATTTTATGAGCATTGACAAGACAGACTCTGTGTGGGTGTCAGATCCCCTGGTGTGAGCTGCCATGTGGGTGTGGGGAATTGAACCTGGGTCCTCTGGAAGAGTAGCCAGTGCTCTTTTAACTGCTGACCCATCTCTCATTACCTTTATTTTATTATTTATTTATTTGGTTTTTCGAGACAGGGTTTCTCTGTAGCTTTGGAGCCTGTCTTGGAACTAGCTCTTGTAGACCAGGCTGGACTTGAATTCACAGAGATCCCCCTGCCTCTGCCTCCCTAGTGCTGGGATTAAAGGTGTGCGCCACCACCGCCCAGCTCATTACCTTTATTTTTATAATCAGTTTTTGAACACAACTTGTTTGACTCTCAAAAAAAAGAAATAAAAATAAAAAACTAGCTGGTTGTGGTCGTTTTGCATGCCTTTAATCCTAGCACTTGGGAGGCAGAGGCAGACGGCTCTCTGTGAGTTCAAGTGCAGCCTGGTCTACAGAGCAAGTTTCCAGGACAGCTAGAACTGTTACACAGAAAAATCCTGTCTCAAAAAACCAAAACAAGCCTGTGAAAGACAGTAGTTATTATGCACTCTATACTGCAGGTATAAAGACTGAGACCTACAAGTGTCGAAGGGGTCAAGCCCACCAGTGGAAAGCCAGGTCTCCTAAATCCAGCACCCTGTTCATTATCCAGCTCACTGAGCACATCATGAGCTATGGTGCATACTAAGCCCTCAGTGTGCTTCCCTCAAATGAAACCATCAGTCCTGAGACAGCCTTTCCCACTACGTTTTTGAGACTTTGCCTCTTGGAGCTCCCTTCAAGATTCCTTCAGCCTGTTTCCACCTGGTTAGCAGGACACAAGAATCCTGTGTCCTATCCTCTCTCTGGTTCCTAATGCCTGATATTTGTTTCCCCACCTTTGCCCCGCAGAGGTAGCCTCCATTTGGAAATGGAATCTTCTTTTTCTTCCTTTTTTTTTTTTTTTTTTTTTTTTTGACAGGAGCTCTCTAGCTAGCCCTGGCTGTCCTGAAACTCTTTATACAGACTAGATTGGCTTGGAACTCACAGAGATCCACTTGCCTTTGCCCTCTGCCTCCCAAGTGCTGGGATTAAAGGCATGTGCCACCACACAGGGCTTGGGATTGGAACAGTAGATTTCCGACATGATGAGCAGTTTATCCTTTCTCTCTCGGACACGGGTGGGAAGGTCCCTCAAGGACTAGGATTAATTAATCGTGTTGGGGACAGAACCAAGGCAAGCATATTAGAAACCCACTCTACTAAATGAGCTACATCCCCAGCCCCCAGGATGGAATTTTGCAAAAGAAAATCTTTCTCTTGAGGACCTTTTGCACAAAGAGGAGATGGTCTATGCTTGCTGCATCATGGGAAAAGGGGATGGATTTCTATGGGAAGAGGAATTTTGTGGCCCTCGTGTCAGGCACATAAGGACCTCTCCATTGATAGAGTGTGATGTTAGTTTCTAAGAAGAAAGGAGATTTCGCATAGGATAGGAGTGGTTTTGCTGTTGTTCCTGAGGCAGGGTCTTACACCATAGGCCAAGCTGACTTGGCACTACGTACCTCAGGCTGGCCTCTAATTTGCCGCAATCCTCCTGCTTCCGCCTCCTGAGTGATGGGCTTACAGACAAGTATCCTGCTTGTTTCCTGCTTTTGTATTTTATGCTTTCTCTTAGAAAGGAAAAATTGACAGAGGGAAAACAATTCTGATGAGGTCACACCTGATTTTCTTCATTTCTGGTGTTATTTCCTCCATGTTACTCTGAGAGGAAGTGGCCAATGCTCTGTCCAGCTCAGAGATGGGAAAGCTGAGGAGGAAAACTTGCTGGGGGGGGGGAACTTGGACCCTGAGGCACCCTTTGTGTGGGCAGTGGCAGTGGGGGAAAGCCCTGTGAGGCTGGGGAGGGGTCCTTAAGAAACACAGACAAATATGGGAGGGAGGATGGAGAGGTGTGGGCCAGCCCTTGTGTGCACACAGGGAAACAGGCTTGGGAAAGGGCACATCTTGCAAATAACAGACACAGCTAGGATTTGTCAAGTTCCAAGCCTGGAGCTTTTCCTCCAGTAGTTGACAGGGGGAGGAGGGTCCTGGCAAGGAAACTTCTGCTGGACATGCCTGACCTCTGATAGAGTCCTGGGGGGCATGGATTTAGAGAGTAAAAAGGGAGGGACACTGGGGAGACAGATGGAATTAGAGGTCATATCCAGAGGAGAGAGAGATCAGGGGTTTGCAGGGCACCAGAGGGTGAATGTCCAGGGAGGAAGGGAGCAGCTGTCTCAGAAGTGTAGCAGAAGGGGCCTAGCTATCCGAGGTAGCCAAGAAAAGTACACCACGCTCTCATCCCCCCTCTCTCTCCTGAGACAGTTCTGTAGCATTTGTCTCTCTAGAAGAGGCTGTCATTTATTCTTAAAACAAAAGAAAGGAGGCATGTGAATTAGATACCAATAGACTAGAAACAATGAAAAAGAAAAGAAATAAGTAAGCAAACAAACAAGCCAGAAGAAGAAGAAAAACAGAATAAGACGGCTCCAAGGGTGGCTTTGCCAGGCTCCTACTTGCAGCTTCAAGGCACTCTTCCTTCTGCCCTTTTCTTTTCTTGATCAGCAAAATGCCAACCAAGGCCTGCTTATCCAGGGGGAGGTCAGAAAGGAGGGTGCAGGAGAAAGAGCTTCAACAAACACTCAAACCACCTCTTCATTTACTGTAAAATCCTGTTTAATGTGTAACATTTGCCGAGAGAGAGAGGGAGAGAGGCCTTGGGAACTGGGGACTGGGGGCAGCCCTGACCAATCCCCACTCCAGTTTATCTGCCTGCTTCTCCCTCCCTAACTCCCTCACCCTAGACATGGCCTTCTTTTCCTCACGGCAGACAGCAAGGCAAGCACTGTTCTTCCTTTTCCTGTGCTTGTTCCCCTCCCTTCTCCACCCATGATGCAGAGCCCCTCCTCCACTCTGCTTGCCCACATCCCTCCCCACTGATGTGACTCCCGAAGTGGGGTACCTGACAGCATGGGGGGTTAAGATTAGTTTCATAATTGGAAACACTGGCAGAGCATCTCATCTCTCAGGGAGAGGGAGAGGGAAGGGGAAGGGGCCCAGGCAGAAAGAGCTACCCACACCCTCAGTAACCTTGAGCCCTGGTGCAGAGGTGGCTCTCCACTCCCCAGCAGGCTAGTTCTTAGACAGAAGGCTCTCCGAGGAAGGGGAGTAGGGAGAGAAGGAAGGAAGGTTTTGATGGAGTAATCCCTAGCAGACAGATGCCTGCTCACCGGCATAGGAAAAGGGGGGCAGGCCAGAGCTGGGTGAGGGAGGTTGCCTGGTACATGGGCATCAGCAGGCTGAGCATCGGTCGCCCTTCTCAGCCAGCCCGGCCCCGGTGCCAGGGCTGCGGCGCAGTATGTCTTTCAGAGAGCCATCCTGCTCGCTCAGCAGCTTGTTGATCTCATTCTGCTTGTATTCAGGTGAGAGGCGGTGGCCGAAGCCCGAGCCCTTGCGGGAGGGCGGATTGGAGCGGCGCTGAGCACGGCGGGCACAGGCCCGGATGATGAGGTACACCACCTCTGCCACGTTAAGGATAATGCAGATGCCGGAGGCGGCGAGCATAAAGACAGTGAAGACGGTTTTCTCGGTGGGACGGGACACAAAGCAGTCCACTGTGTTGGGGCAGGGGTAGGCCTCACACTTAACCAGTCGCACCATGGCATAGCCGGGGTAGAGTAGGTAGAAGACATACATGAAGACTGCCTCGAACAGCAGCCGGAACACCACGCTGATGATATAGGTCCACCACAGTGTCCCTGAGATGTGGACCTTGTGCCTCTTCACCTCTTCCAGGTGGAGGGGGTCCCCGAGCCCCTCGAGTCGTAGCATTTTCTTTTCTATGTGCTGTTGGTGAGCCACGTGCATTGCCACGAGGAGAGCTGGGGTGGAAACCAAGATAAGCTGCAGGGACCACAGGCGCACGTGGGAGATGGGGAAAAACTGATCATAGCAGACGCTGTTGCAGCCAGGCTGGAGGGTGTTGCAGATGAAAGAAGACTTCTCATCGCCCCACACACTTTCTGCAGCCACCACCAGCACCATGATTCGGAAGATGAAGATGACGGACAGCCATACTCGGCCGATGGCGGTAGAATGCCGATTCACGCCACTGAGCAAGGTGTACAAACCCGTCCAGTTCATCCTGCCTCATTCACACCTGTGAGACAATAGGCAGGAAGCAAACTGTCAGAAGGTTAGGGCAGGAAGCTGGGCAGAGTAATGCTGCCTCCCCTGCCCCCATCTCTTCTAAGAGCTGGTGACGGGAAAGCAAGGACAGTCATAGCTTTCCTCATCCATCCCTCTTGGCGCCAGGCTTTCCTTCACATTCGCTTGACTTGACCTCTCTGAGCCCCATCCCCTTTCTTCACATACATCCAGCATTCTTTCCGCTTGAGTCCCTCTCTTCACCAGGCCTATCTAGTTCTGCTATTAGCCAGTTCTTCTGGCTCCCCTCCCCCAGCTAGCTACTTTGCACCTGACTTATGGCAAACCCAGAAAGCCCGGTTACCTCGGGGAGCGCCTATCCTTGAGGCCACCCAGACAGCTCCCCTATGGTCTCATGTCTGTGTAGGGGGAGTGGTCCCTGTGGTCGCGCCTGCGTCCCAATTCATCGCCTCCCGGTGCTGGAGAGTCATATGCTGCTTTATACCCAGTGTCTGTACAATGGGACCTTTGTGGGGCGCTGAACAACACCCTTTAGAATTCAGATCAAACGCCCTGACTTCCGCCCACCCTACACACAGAGCACTTGTGTCCCAGCGTCGGACACCCAGCCTTCACCCACCTGTTCTGTGCCCGCCCGGTCCATCGCCGCACCCGCCCCATGGCCCTACCAGAATAATGGTTCTGGGGGAGGGAGCTAGAACACAGACAGGTGCATGTAAGCCCGGACCCCAGAGAGCCAGGAGTCTCTGGACTAAAGCCCTCTTCCATATTTCTACCAGAAACAAGAGTCAGCAGGAGTTTTCCTAGTCTTGGGTCCCCTTCCGGGTATGAATGTGCCAGAAGGGAGGAAACGCAGGGCATCGAGTTTATCAAGCCAGGAAGTGCAGTAATTACTTCCCCATGCGGTCTTCCTTTTGACCCATTCAACAATCCTGTTATCCACTCAAAGTCACCTAGCCAAAAAGATGAAGTACAAAGGAGTCAGAAGCAGACTAGAGTCTCACAGCAGCAGGCTCCTTGCACTTTTGCAAACGGTGCCATTAAAGAAGAAAAGAAGGCTAATTTGATGTCACCTTGAAACACACGAAAATCAAGGAAGCTGTCCAGCAAACTCTGACTATCCTTAAACTGCAGGAAAGGGACCCTTCTCCAGGGGTTGGGCAGGCGGGCGGGCTCTGGTGAGAACAAGCCGAGTGATAAAGACATCAGGCAAGTAGCAGATTAGACAATGAATTATGCACGGATCGTGTAGCTTCTGTTTGCATCCTGATTCTTCACCTTGGGCTATTTACTGACTTTCCCTGGGCCTGCTTGCTCATCCATTAATGGCGCCCACGCCCAGGGTTGCCGTGGGTGTCAATGAAGATACCTGCTCCAATTTCTCAAGTGGTTATCAAGGGGTTAAGAACTGTCTCGGGAAGAGGAAACAATACTGCCTTGGGCAGCCAAATGGTCCACTAAGCCCACATTTGTCCTTTTTCTCTCCAGTAATGTGTAACTACCTAGAGTGTCTGCCATAGAACAGACAGGTCAGTTGCTGCCCTGGCCCCAATGTCAAGTGCATATTGTAACCTCCTGCTTATGAGTCTGCCAATGACTCTAGGGAGGAAATTCTCCTCTTTCTCTTAGGCAGACAAAGAAGGCCTCTCCCCACCTCCCGCCACTTCTGCCATTGAAGTTGAAAGGAGATTGTGTTAGAAGCAGGGGGCTGGATGAGAGCACCTCAGGCCTGGACCTACAGAAATACAGCAAATGCAGTGCATTTTCGGCCTTACCCAGGGCACTTCCACAACAGGGGTGGCGGGTGCAGGAAGAAGCCTTGTAATCACTTCTGGGTGCCTCTCTTGGCTATAGAGGGAAGAGGCAGTGAAATAGTTACTGGAAATGTTGGGGAGTGAGAGAAAAGAAACAGGAGACCAGGGCAGGTGGTACACACCTGTAGCTGGGCTATCTGGGGTGTGAGTTAAGGGAGGAGCCTCGCAGGTGGTACACACCTGTATTCCGGCTATCTGGGGTGTGATGGTTAGGGGAGGAGGCTCACAAGCTCAGAAGCTTTAGACCAAGGCCAGGCATGATGATGCACACTTGTAATCTCAGCACTTGGAAAGTAGAGGGTCAAGAGGTCAAGGCCAGCCTCAGCTACGCTGTGATTTCAAGGCCAACCTGGATTACACGTGGCCACATTTTAGCACACAAACACACACAGAAGCTCACCACATATTTAAAAAGCAATGACAAACAAGAGTTCTAGACCAGTCTATGCAACTTAGGGAGGTCCGGCCACAAAATTAAAGCAAGGTACAACCCCTTTGGATGTCAGTGTGGCAATTTCTCAGAAAATTAGGAAACAACCTTCCTCAAGACCCAATAATACCACTTTTAGGTATATATCCAAAGGATGCTTAATCGTGCCACAAGGACATGTGCTCAACTATGTTCATAGCAGCTTTGTTTGTCATAGCCAGAACCTGGAAACAACCTAAATGCCCCTCGATTGAAGAATGGATAAGGAAAATGTGGTACATTTACACAATGGAGTACTACACAGCAGAAAAAAATAATGACAGCTTGAATTTTGCAGGAAAATGGATGGAACTAGAAAGCATTATTTTGAGTGAGGTAACCCAGACACAGAAAGACAATTATCACATGTACTCACTCATAGGTGATTTATAAACATAAAGCGAGGAAAACCAGCTTACAAACCACAATCCCAGAGAACTTAGACAACAATGCGGACACTAAGAGAGACTTACATAGATATAATCTACATAGGAAGTAGAAAGTATAAAAAGACATGATCTCCTGAGTAAATTGGGAGCATGGGGACCTTGGGGAAGGGTTGAAGAGGGGAGGGGAGAGGCAGGGAGGGGAGCAGAGAAAAATGTAGAGCTCAATAAATATCATGGAAAAAGAAAAAAAGAAAAAAAGAAAAGAAAAAAGAAAAAGAAAAAAGAAAAAAAATTAAAGCAAGAGGAGAGGGGACAGCCTACGGGACGAGTTATTTCTCTACACGATGTTTCTTCATTTAGGTGTTTTATTTTTTTTCTTTTTTTTCCATGATATTTCTTGAGCTCTACATTTTTCTCTGCTCCCCTTCCTGCCTCTCCCCTCCCTCCTTCAACCCTCCCCCAAGGTCCCTATGCTCCCAATTTACTCAAGAGATCTTGTCTTTTTATACCATTTAGGTTTTTTATAAAGGTCCTGTCAGGCACAGTGACACATATCTTTAATCCCAGCACTCGGGGAGGTAAAGACAGGCAAATTGCTTTGAGTTCAAGGCCAACCTAGTCTACGTAGTGAGTTCTAGCAAGGGCTACAAAGTGAGACTTCCCCTCTCTCAAAAACCAAAAAGAGTGGGTTGTGGTGGCATACACCTTTATTCCTAGCACTCAGGAAGCAGAGGCATAAAGGTCACTAATCAATTCAAGGTCTGTCTTATCTACAATAAGATGTTTTAGGCTTCACAGACTAGACAGGGGTATTTGGGTCAGTGGTAGAGGACTTGCTTTGTGTGCACACAGCCCTGGGAGTGAGGAGTAACCTGGGCTAGCAAGATGGTTCAGTGAGTACGGGTGCTTGCTGCCAAACCTGATTACCTGAGTCTGATACCAGAATCCATGTGGTGAAAGGACAGAACTGACTACTGTAAGTTGTCCTCTGACTTACACACAAGAGTGAGCACACACATGCACACATAAATGTAATGAAAAACCCCAACTCCTGCAGGAATAAGCATTTGCCAAGTATATATTAATCATGTGTCAAGCCCTTGAACGTGTGCTTTCTACAGTGAGCCTCAGAACAATCAGCAGGCCAGAGCACTTGTCGGGCAAGCCTGATGACCTGAGGAAAGAATCACCTCCTGAAAGTTGCCCTCTGACTTCCATGTGTGCCCGGATACCGACGCACCCACACTGACACCCGTTCACATTATAAGCACACATGGAAATAGGCTAACAATATATAAAAGAAAAAGATTGAGGGACATGTTAGGGAGGTAGGGTGTTATTTTTAGCCTCCTGTCATGGAGGAGGAAACTGAGGCAGAAAGGGTCATTCCCTAGGATCGTGCAGTCACAGAGATGGCCTTTGAGGGAGGTAGGGCTGACGTGAGAGTCCACATTTTGTCCATAGCTTCTTTTTTTTTTTTAATTGTTAAGTTCTACCTTTTTTTTTTTTCTCTCCTTAAATGCTATGGCATCTTACAGAGTTACCACTTTTCTTTCCATGTTTGTTCAGGGCCGAGAAGGTTCAAAGCTTCCTTCCCAGGGTTCCTCTGGCCTCATGATTTGGTCCGTTTTCCTTTTCTCAGGCTGTTCCCATGAACTCCAAAGCAAACATAGGTGTTTTCTCTCTATTTCCCCTCAGAGGTGCCCCATACACCTCCTGATCAACCTCAAGTTTCTAGGTCCTTCTAAGAAATTCTTTGCCTCTTACTTTGAGTTTTCTGGGACACAGCCAGTAACTCCCTTTGGGACCTCTGAGAACCCTTGTGTGGGCACTGGGATTTCAATTTTTGCTTTGTCTATGTCAACATCAGTACCTCAAGGCTGCATTTTAAAAACATCCAGAGGAGTGACCTGATTTTGAAATCCAAACTGTTTTCCTGACTTTAGGTTAAAGTCCAGCTATTGATATGGTTTGAGCTGCAGCAGGCATGTTTTGCTCTGGGTTTAATTAGATAGGGTTTCTGAGGCCTTGTTAGGCTTTGAATTCAGGTTTGCCCAGCAGTTGAGCACAGAACAAAAGCACGAGCTCACGAAAAGTCCTGTAATGCTATCCCCATTTTTCAGACCAGGAAATTGAGGCAGAGAGAGAGGGGGGTTCAGTAACTTTCTTCACTGGCAATTGCTGTACTGCCAACTAATGGAATCAGATTGCAAATTGATTTTCCTCTGACCTCAAAGCTTTTGCGCAGAGCACTGCTTCTGAGGGCCCCTCTTCTGAAGGAATGTTTGTTCTGAGACAGGGCACACAGTCCCCAAAGCCGTACTCCTGCGCTTGTTGGCATCTGTGTGCACACATGGCGCATTTATCACCTCAGTCTCCCTTCCTACCCTGTCACTCTTTCCACCTGCATGTGACTCCTTGTGTTTTGTGGGTTTGGGCAATGCGAGTCTGGTGGGACTGGATGAGGTTACTACACCAGGATTGAGGATGTGGTTCAGTTGGTAGAGTGCTTGCCTAGTTGGCACGAAGCCCTGAGTTCGATCCCCAGAAGCGGTAGTACTTGTGTATTTGTTCCCAGTTCTGTGGCGGTGGGAGCAGAAGGATCAGGAGTTCAAGGTTATCCTCAGCTACTTAGTAAATCTGAGGCCAGCCTAGGCCACATAAGATCCTGTTCCAAAAACAAACTATAAAAAGAAAAAAAAATTAACCCAAACTCTATGTTCTTTCCTGTCTCACAGGCCATCCATAGTCAGGAAGGGACTTCCTTCTCAATTTGGGGGCGCTTTCCTCAGGTTGGTGTGGTTAAAGCCAGCCTCACCTGTCTCCTTCTCTTTCCCTGTTATCTTCACGGCTCCACCCCGTGGTTCTATAGAATCTCAGGTACTGACTTAGTCATCCATCTGTTGCAGTCAGGCTTGCTCACCATGACCAGTCTAGTGCATTCACTTTTCTCTCTCCCCCTCCCTGCTGTAGCCTCTTCAGAAGGCTTCTGCTGACTTTCCTTTTCTTGTCAATGCTTGGCTCCTCCATCATCCACTTCACTTGCTAGTGTTGTTTGGGCTCATTGTGACAGCCACCATTTATAGAATGCTCCCTGTGTATCAGGAATTGCATGCTCATGAACTCTCATCCTCCGAACAACCCCAATTCACACATGTAGCCAGATTAGTCTCGAACTCACAATCCTCATGCCTCGAGTCTTCTGAGAACTGGGATTATAGACATAAGCCGCTATGCCTGGCAAATGCTCTAACTTGTTACACAGCCGGTAAACAAGTGGTAAAACTCAGATTGCAAAGCATATTGGCCCCTCTTCCTAGACTGGGTCCCTTACCAATGGTTTCTGCCTATTAAAGCTTCTTTTGTGGCTGGGCTGGTTGGTGCATGCTTTTAATCCTAGTACTCACTCAGGAGATAGAGGCAGGAGGATCTGTGAGTTGAGCCCAGACTGGTTTATATAGCAAATTCAAGGCCAGCTAAGGCTACATAGTGAGATCCTGTCTCAAAAACAAAGCAAAACAAAACCTTTTGTGTATGTTCTCTTTCTCCCCATCTCATTTTCTAAGTCCAATGGGTTCTGCTATGCCATTTCTGACAGCTGGAATGACTTTTTAACAGCTGGGAGCCACCCTTCCAGTATATCCTCAAACCGTCAGTTACCAAGTCCAGCTTGAGCTTGCCTGCCCCCCACTCAAGCAAATGGAAAGGCATGCTCCCATATCCTTGGCCCTGTTAGCAGGCCCATGTCACATACATGCCTGCTTTACCTTGTGGCTAAGAAAAGAAAGCGACATGTGGCATTGTCTGACAGTCCCACAGAACCCTGACCCTGCATGCCAGAGAATGTCTTGGAAAAGCAAACTTGGCCACCTTATGTTTTGAGTTCTTCAAGTCTGTCTTCCTGGGACTCTGACCCTATGGGCATGAGATGAATCTTTGGCTGAGAAAAAGGAGAGAGAAGAACACGGAGCCTGGAAAGAAGGTAGGAGTTGGAGGCTGAAGAGATAATCTAAGCAGGCTGGGCACCTGGCAGGAGGACGCCATCCCAGCTCAGAGGGAAGCACAGAAAGGCCCCAAGTGGCTGAATGCTGAAGTCAGGAGAAGATAAGACCCAGGCTTCTCTCCAGCCGGCATTTCGACCCCAGCACCATATCAGCCCACCGTAGTCCCCCCTCCCCACACTCCTCACCTCCCAGGCACTGCCACACCTGGTTGCAGCTACCTTTTCCCAGGGAATGTATGCAGGCGTGTCTGTTCAATGCCACTAGGTACTGTCAAAGCCCAGCCCAGGGGAGGGACAATAAGTCCAGGACCGGAGCTTTACATGGCCCATAGCCCAAGAGGAAGCAGAGAAACATTAACCAGCCCCACCCCTGTCCCACACACAATTATTAAGCAAGATTGATCCCTGAGCTCCCAATGGATTTGGACCTAGAGTTCTTGCCCTGTTCCAGAGGAAGAGAAGCATCATTGTCACCAAAATGTCATGTTGGGCCCTATCTGAGGTACTGAACTGGACTTGACTGCGCTATACCCCTCAGCTCAGCCCGACTCTCGGCCTTCAGGGGACCCACTGTGTGGGCAAGCAGCAGAGAGGACTCCAGTGCTGGATGCCATCTCTTCTAGATCCCAGCCTCTAAAACTATGGATAATTGAGAGGACAAAATGCCTGAGGTCAAAATGGAGGACGGCCTTCCTCCCTATATAGCAATACCAGGGTATCATCTACTTATTGTCCTTGTACTTATTAGCTGGAGACAGACTACAGTATTTCCAGTTACATACCAAAACCATAAAACCTACCTAGAAATTATCTTCTACTCTTGGGGCCAAGGCAGTTAATCCACAAAGTGTGCCATCGGCAAGCCGAGACTCTTGGCAATCATTTAGGTAAACAGACAGTGTCAACCATTAACTGAAGGATCCATTTAGTTTCAAGGTCTCTACACTGAAGGGCTCACCTGAGGACCCTGCTCATTCTGCAAACTGGACCACTGAGGAAACTCGTGAAGTCAGCAGAACCAATTTCCTACCTTCTGATTGAGCTTGCTGCCAGAAATCAAGCCAGGGCCTCAGCTTCCCTCAGCCAAATCTGAGTTATGCCAGATATGTCAACAGCTGAGTCTTTACTGGATACCTACAGGGAAGCCAGCATAAGGCTACGTGCTGGGGTCAAGGGGGCTGGGGAAGAGAGAACAGGCTGATTCTTAAAGTGTTTATTGGGCTGGAGGTGGGGCCCAGTGTATGTACTTAGCCTTGTGTTGAATGTCCAATACTTGGTACATCATCAAACAAGCTAACAGAATTTAATAACCTCTTGAGGCTACGTGACCAAAACCAAAATGATTGCTTTGTGTTTTCTGGCAACATGGTTCCGATTCTGACTGGGAGGGAAGTCAAAGGGGAAGAGAAGATACTGATTTAGGGCTGGGTGTGGTGGTGGCACACACCTTTAGTCCCAGCATTTGGGAGACAGAAGCAGGCAGAGGCAGGCAGCCTGGTCTACAAAGTGAGTTCTATCCAGGACAGCCAGGGCTACACAGAGAAACACACTTCTCAGAATGACTAAGATCAAAATCACAGGTGACAGCTCATGCTGGAGAGGATGTGGAGCAAGGGGGACACTCCTCCATTGCTGGTGGGAATGCAAACTTGTACAACCACTATGGAAATCAATATGTGGGTTCCTCAGAAAATTGGGAATCAGTCTACCTCAAGACCCAGCTATACCAACCACTCTTAGGCATATACCCAAAGGACACTCCATTCTACCACAAGGACACTTTCTCAACTTCATTTGTAATAGCCAGAACCTGAAAACAACCTCGATGTCCCCCAACCAATGAATGGATAAAGAAAACGTGGCATGTTTATGCAATGGAATAATACTCAGCTATAGAAAACAATGACCTCATGAAATTCTTAGGTAAATGAATAAACTAGAAAAAAATCATCCTGAGTAAGGTAACCCAGACCCAGAAAGACAACATGGTATGTACTCACTCATAAGTGGGTATTAGCTGTAATGATAACCAGGCTACAATCCACAGACCCGGAGAAGCAAAGTAACAAGGAGGGCACAAGTGGGGGATTCATGGTTCTCCCTGGGAAAGAGAACTAGAAGAGATTTCATGTGTAGATGGGGGTGAGGGGAGATGGGAACAGGAGGGATCCAGTGTCAGTGGGGGAAGGTGGAGGGAGCGAGTATGAGGAGAGATGAGTTTGAACTGGGGGGATTTGAGGGGCTATGTGGAAACCTAGTGCACTGGGAACTCCCTGGAATCTACAAGGTTGACCCTAGTGTGGACTTCTAGTAATGGGGATATAGAGCCTGAACCAGCCATCTCCTGTAATTAGTGATGGGACTGGGACACCAAACCAGCCATAACAGGTAAAGGTAGCACAGAACTTGTGGGAGTGGCCAACCAATGACTGGTCTAACTCGTGGGCCTATGCCACGAGAGGGAGCCCCCCTTTGATGGCCAGGAACCAAGGCTGGATAGCCCAGAGACATAGGCTAGAACCAAACACACTGGCAAAAAAAGTCAATTAGTTGATTCTTAATGATAACGTTCTATACTCAACAGATAAGTGCCTAGCCCAGTCGTTGTCAGAGAGGCTTCCTCTGGGAGCTGATGGGAACAGACTCAGGGATCCAAAGCCAAACATTATGCAGAGCTCGGGGAACCCTCCCCCTAGGAAGAGGTGGGGGGAAGGATTCTAGGAGCCAGAGGGGTTGAGGACAACAGGAAAACACAGCCGGAAGAATCAACTAAGCAGGACTCACAGGGGATAAAAGAGACTGAAACAACAATCACAAAGCCTGCATGGGTCCGAGCTAGGTCTGCATATGTGTTATGGTTGTATAGCTTAGTGTTCTTGTAAGACTCCTACCAGTGGTAGTGGAGGCTGTCTATGAGTCTTTTGCCTGCTTTTGAGACCCTTTTCCTCCTAGGGGGTTGCCTTGTCCTGCCTTGGTATGAGGGTTTGTGCCTAGTCTTACTATAACTTGTTAAGCCAGCTTCAGTTGATGCCTCTGGGAGGCCTGCTCTTTTCTGAAGGGAAATGGAGGAGGAGTGGATCTTGGGGGAGAGGAGAGATGTATGTGGGCGGACTGGGAGGAGTGGAGGGGGTGGGAAACTGCAGTCAGCTGGGATATAAACTAGGAGAGAAGGATAAAAAAGAAAACTAGTAAGAAGAAACTGATATAGTTAGGGAAGGTTTCTTAGGTGAGGCAAGGTGTGAGCAGAGAAGGAAAAGATGGGAAGGAGAAGGGAGAAGGGAGAGCTAGAATTCTAAGGAGGAGGAACTGTGTGAGAAAAGGCACAGAACAGAAATGAACAAGGCTTACCTGTGGGACAGCAAGGAGCTGTCTTCCAGTCAGCCAGGGGTTCGGAGCACTGGCAGAATTTAAAGTCAGCTAGGGAATTCCTTTAGTGAGTGTCTGCAGAAGTTGGTATATGACACCAAGCCAAAATCCCTGGGGCGTAATGGGGGTGATAAATGTCATTTTGATTCTTAGTGATTCTTGCTCAGTATAGGCTGGAGTGGATGGAAAGGGTAGCATTTTTTGAGTACTTAATGGCTGAATGGCAGTGTCCAAACTGTTTTGCAAGATCTATTTTGAGCCTCAAACTCATTCTATGAGCTGGGTGGTGCTGGTGCACACCTTTAATCCCAGCACTCGGGAGGCAGAGGCAGGCGGATCTTCGTGAGTTCGGGGCCAGCCTGGTTTACAAGAGCTAGTTCCAGGACAGGCACCAAAAACTACAGAGAAATCCTGTCTTGAAAATCAAAAAAAAAAAAAAAACAAAAAAACAAAAAACAAAAAAACAAAAAAAAAACCCAAACTTCATTCTATGAAGTAACATTACTATGTTATTGAGGAATTAAGGCACAGAGAGGATGCGTAACATAGCTAAGGTCTCTCGGCTAGTAAGTAACAAAGCTGGATTTGAACCCAGGCACTCTGGCATTAGCACGACACCAGAGTTGATGCGCTCTGCAGTTTCCATCAAGAACTGGCATAAGAGGCTGAGAAGATGGCTCAGAGGTTAAGAGCTGGATGCTCTTCTAGAGAATCTGAGTTTGATTCCAGAACCCACATTTCGGCTACCATTTGTAACTCCAGTTCCAGAGGATTCAATGCCCTCTTCTGACCTCCCTGGGCATCAGGAACTCACATGCTGCACAGAGACATGCAGGCAAAATGTCCATCAACATAAACTAGTTAAGAATAACAACAACATCTTTCAAAGTTTCTCATCTAAAAAAAAAAATAACAACAACAACAACAACAATAATTTGTGTAAGGGTCTGGAGAGATGGCTCAATTACTACTCTTCAGAGGACCTAAGTTGGGTGCCCATCACCCACATTGGGCAACTCATAACTGTCTGACACCTAGACACACATGGTACAGACTTCATAAACTAACAAACTAGCAAAAAAGTAATAATAAATTGAGGACAGAGAGATGACTCTAAGGTTTAATTCTCAGGACCTACATAGTGATCTTTAACTCCAGTCCCAAGAGAGATCTGATGCCCTCTTTAGGCTTCCATTGGTACCAGGCATGCATGCAATGCACGGACATATATGCGGACAAAATACCCACACACAAGATAGATACATAAATAAATGATAAATATAAGTTAAAATAAAATCAATGTTTTGTTTTGTTTTTCAAGATAGGGTTTCTCTGTGTAACAGTTCTGGCTGTCCTGGAACTCACACTGTAGACCAGGCTGGCCTTAAACTCAGAGATCTGCCTGCCTCTGCCTCTCCAGTGCAGGGATTAAAGATGTGCACCACTATGTACAACAAGAAAATAAATCTTGCCAGGCGGTGGTGGCACACGCCTTTAATCCTAGCACCCGGGAGGCAGAGGCAGAGGCAGGCAGATCTCTGTGAGTTCGAGACCAGCCTGGTCTACAAGAGCTAGTTCCAGGACAGGCTCCAAAGCCACAGAGAAACCCTGTCTCGAAAAACCAAAAAAAAAAAAAAAAGAAAAGAAAAGAAATCTTGGGGCTGGAGAGATGGCTCAGAGCTTAAGAGCATGGGCTGCTGTTCTAGAGGTCCTGAGTTCAATTCCCAGCAACCACATGGTGGCTCACAACCATATGTAATAAGATCTGATGTCCTCTTCTGGTGGGCAGGTATACATGCAGATAGAACACTATATACATAACACATAAATAAATCTTTTTAAAAAGAAAAGAAATCTTAAAAAAAAAGAAGAGGAAGAAAAGAAAGAAGAATCCGAATAAGAGCCATGCATGGAGATGCATGTTTGTAGAGCTCTGTACTTGGGAGGTGGAGGCAGAAGACTCATGAGTCTCATCTCTATAGTGATGTTCAGGCCTGTTAGGGTTATATAGTGAGACTCTGTCTCAAAGCACACACACACCCCAAACAAAACATACAAAAGACTGTGAGTAAGAAGCAGTCCCCAGCTACAGAGAAACCCTGTCTCAAAAAAAAAAAAAAAAAAAAAAAAAAGGAATTCCGGATAAGCTAGAAGGAGGGGTGAAATAGGCAGAGAGATCAACAGTCAGGGAATAGCTCCCAGGAGTAGAATTCACAAAAAAAGGCAGTACCTCACTTGTTACAGGACACAGAGGGGCTGGACATTTCAGGAGACAGGAAGCTGTGAGATGTTTTAAGAAATGGTGGGCAGACCTGTTCGATGAGCAGGCAGAACTCCTGAGACGGAAACTCCAGGTCAATTATCAGCATACTCAAGGTTCCTAGGAGCTGGGGCAGGGCTTCTCTGAGAGGCTTGTAATTCTGGGCCACAGGAAGTCTATTTGAGTAGTTTGTAGCTGTGAAAAGATGTTACTAAAAAACAAAAGAAAAAAATCAAAAGTAATTTTTTTTCCAACACAGGGTTTCTCTATGTAACCCTGGTGGTCCTGGAACTCACTCTGCAGACCAGGCTGGCCTCGAACTCACAGAGATGCCCCTGCCTCTGCCTCCCAAGTGCATGCACCACTACCTGGTGTAAATGAATATTTTAAAAGATACTGCTGTTGGAACCAGCTTGTCCAAGGCCTGTTACCACTCAGCTCATTTCCTTGCCGAGAAGCTGCACAAGAGAGGAAGGAAAGGGGGGGTGGGGGAAGAAGGGCTCCAGCGCAGGGCCTGTCTATCAACTCCCTACAAGCAGCTGAAGGCAGCTTCTACCTTGGCTCCTCAGAAGACTTTCTTCTCCTAATGAATGTTTGGGGGGCAGTGTTGAAGCATTTTAGGTCAGCCTAGTGAGTTCCCGGAATCCGCCCAAGGTGCTCCTCATTGGATCCTGACACACACAAGGTAAGAGGCCCTGAAGACAATAAGTCTGCTGTCTCCAGCACTGCTCCGTTGTCAGCTCAAACAAGGGCTCTCATCCCTGTTCCACCCAAGACTGGTACAAAGAATGGAGAAAACTGATCGTATTCTGTAGGGCACATCTGACCAGCAACACCATCATAGTTCAGAAGCCTGGGTTTCATAAACAGCAGTGAGAGAGATCTGCTCATGATGTCACAGGAGCATGGCCTGCTGCCTCAGCAACAGCAGTCTCAGCTGGCAGACAGCCGCACTGCCTCACACATGGAGTCCATCATCCGGATGTCCCTGGGCTTCATTACCAAACAGAAAGAGCCATTTTGGGTGACTTTGATCAATGAGACAGTGTTGTTGTATGGTTCAGGTGTCAAAGGGACAGTTTTCAGTACAAATGACAGTTTTCAATACATATAGGCAAAAGCTTCCTAAGTGGGTCTCATGGGATGAGGGAGATGGTTGACACAGAAAATCTGCATACCGTTTCAATAGTTCCCACCTCAGCCTGGGCTCCTGGGGAAAATGGAGGTGGCTGTGAGGTTCCAATTGCCATTGCTATTTATTATTTACTTGCTTATTTATTTACAAGTTCTTTCAAAAGGCTACGTAATCACATGGATGAGTCCGTGCACCAGAAATGTATGTTCTTAGGAGGCCAGCTGGAGGTAATTGTCAATATTTTTCTAAAGGTTTCCCCAGAGACTGTGTTAGTCAGTTTGCCATCACTGTGACTAAAGACATGAGGAACATCAAGTGACAAGGAGGATAGGTTTCCTTTGGCTCCGAGCTCGGGTCTAGGGCCAGTGGACAGACAAACACATATGCAGTGGCACATATGCACACACACGAAATAATCAAATAAAATGTACAATGAGGAAAGAAAAGATGGGAAATTTGGAACTCTGGGGCTCCTATCACAATATTGCTTAACATGGGCCCTACTAATCAGTATTCACACCCTCTTCTTTATGCCCTTGATGTAGAACATGGTAGAACCCGTGGAGAGACACGGGGATAGGAACAGCACCCAGATTAAATTCCATGCTAGATTTTCACCCAAGAGACTTGGAAGGTAGGGCAAAGTAATCACAGCGAAGTCTGACTCTCAGACCTGAGAAAATGAGGCCAAGTGTCAAACCTGAAGGGTGAGGCACAAATGACACAGAAGAATTGAGCTTGTTCTGTGTTGGTCAACCAATTGATAAGTTGATGTCCTGCCCATGAAGCTGTGAATAGTTAAAGTACATTCCCTTCCATTTCCAGTCTTTGTGTGCACAGTCATCATTTAAATCTATCTACTGATCTACATGAGGGGTTACCCCTGTAGGTTTTCTTCCCCCGGGTGTTCTATGTAGAAATCTACCCATCCATCACCCACACCTCAGACCAATGATTTAATGGAACATAGGGGGCTGGAGAGATGACTCAGCAGTTAAGAGCCCTTGTTCATGCAGAGGACCTGGGTTTGATTCCCAGCACCCACATGGTGGCTCACAACCATCTGTAAGTCCAGTTCTATGGGTTCCAGGGGATCCAAAGCTCCCTTCTGGCCTCTGTGGGCACCAGGCATGCATGTTGTAAACAGACTTACATTCAGACAAAATACTCATACACATAAAAATAATAAATTAATAATAAAGCATATAAACTACATACACTAAACAGATCCCTGGTAGTCACCGTTCCTGCTGAAAGAAACTTTGGACTATCCTACTCCCCTCTCGAGTAGTCAAGCTTGCCAACAGAACCCGCCAATGCCTCGTCCAGACTCCCCTAGCCTCAGGAGTGACAATCACCATGCCTGCTACTTCCACGAATTAGTCAGCACTTCCAGATCAATAGACAGGGCAGAGCCGACAGCACCCTTAGGCCCAGACCTCGGGTGGCAAACATTATTCATGGGAGGGATGGTGGAATGTCCAAGTAGAAAACGAGGGCTGCCTTCTTCTTGTTCCACCTGCCCCAGCCAAGACTGTGCAAATCTAAGGACTGATTCATAGGGCCTTTTGACCAGCAGAACCTAGGAACACCATCGCCCTCTGCTTGAAATTCCCCACCTCCTTTTCCATACATGTCCATCAGTTTTTATCAGGGTCAGGGAGCTAGAGCATGCTGTTGCTGAGGCCCCTGGACAATTCCACCATGGAGGATTCCAGCACCTGGTCCAGAGAAGCACCTGCAATAGACTTTATCCAACCTTGACGTCCCTCTGTAGTGCCTTGGTGCCGTCCATAAAGCCAGTTTAGCTCTGCCTGGCCTATACAATGCATGAGCAACTCAAAGGGAAATGGCATATAGCTTTGGATGCCTTCTTTCTAAAATTTATGTTGGCTTTTTGAGACAGGGTCTCACACAGCCCAAGATGACATGAAACTTGGTGTTTAGTGGAGAGGGATCTAGAGCTCCTGGCCCACCCACCTTCACCTCCCAAAAGCTGGGATACAGGAGAGTGCCGCCACACCTAGCTTCCGCAGGCCTTCATTGTGATGGCCTTGAATTCAGCATCCTTCTACCTCAGCTTCCCAGGCGCTGAGCTACAGACATGCTCCATCCTACTCCCCTTCGTACACCTTTTTAGCCTATTGTCCTTAGTCTGCTCTGAGCTCCTAAATGGGATAGTACTTCTCTCGGGCCTCCAGGCCAAAGACTGTCTCCATCCTTCTACCCTGATCCTGGCCTCACTCTTGAGCGAAGACTGCTTATTCTCAGTGACTCTGCTGCCCCAACTTTCTTCAGGTGAACACCTCTTCTTGTTGGAGCCTTAGGATTCTGCTCCTTCTGCTCACCCCAGAAGCAGGCTTATCCAGCAGCCTGTGGGGGGCCCATTTCGGGTATAAACGTCTTCAGACTCTCTGAAGGTACCTCAATTTGTGCAGCTTTTCTTCCACAAAAGACGAAGATGACTGAGTTGTTTTATTGTCTCCTAAGAAAATGGGTGTTCAGTGGCACTTGGCTTGCCGGTGTGGGGGTGCTCTGCAGAAAGTCAAGCCATTATTGATTTCTGAAGCTGAGTGAGTGCTTTACAATAAACATTAACTGCTCTTTGCTGACATTTCACCCCGCTGTGTCAGGGCTGGGCTGAGCCACAGAATGCACCAAGCTTTGGTTCATTCCTAGAGAAACAATATCACCTATGGGACTGGCCTTCCCGTATTGACAAAGAAGCAGTCACTGTTACCGTATGAGTCACAAACATTTCCGTAGCTACTTCACACCCATCACAAGCTTTTGGGCCTCTGTCTCTGAAGATTAGCTGGCACTCTGAATTATGTGGTTGTATGTGCAACACTGTAGTGGGTTTTTTTTTTTCGAGACAGGATTTCTCTGTAGCTTTGGAGCCTTGCCTGTCCTGGAACTAGCTCTTATAGATCAAGCTGGCCTTGAACTCACAGAGATCCGCCTGCCTCTGCCTCCCGAGTGCTGGGATTAAAGGCACGCACCACCACCACCTGGCTTGTAGTGGGTTTTATGCTTTGGTTTTGTTCTGTTTTTTTTTTTCCAAGGAAACTTCATTCAGAAGCAAAGGGACAGCACCAATCAGATGCACTGCAAGTGAACAGGCAGCTGCTTGACTTGCATACTTGAGGGCAAGTGTTGGAGGACTTTCCACAGTTTTTGTTAGTGGCAGGTTTGTCTCTGAGTGTAGCGGAGCCTTTGCTGATGCTGGTGCCCTGAAGTGGGCCGCTCTTCCTGTCCTGCGCTGTGCTGAAGCCCTTGCACGGACAGCCCACTGTCAGAAATCCTTCATCCTTGTCTCTCTTTAGCATCTCAAGGACACCATATGTGACTCCCAGTCTGGCTGGTAACTGAGCTGAACTTCTACCCTTTCTCTTTCCTTTTTTGTGGTTCCCAAGCCCCAGCTTGGTGTTGGGGATGGAACCCAAGTCCTTGAGTGTGTTAGGCAAACATTCCACCATCGAGTTCTTTCCAAGCCTTCTCAACTGTATTTTTGAAAGACACTTCTTCTATGCTTGATGTCTCTATTTCTTTTTGATTATTATTAACAGTTTCATTCCTTTTTACTTAGCACGCATGTGTGTGTATGTCCCACAGTACGCACGTGGAGGTCAGTGGACAATTTGTGGGAGTCAGCTCCCTCCTTCCATTGTGTGGGTCCTGGGAATCAAACTCGGGCCACCAGGCTCTTTAGACAGTGCCTTTGTCCACTGTACCATCTCACTGGCCTGAGATGTCTCTAGTTTTTCATCTCCCAGTCATTCTTCAGTTCTACTCCACATGCCTTCTGCTCCCACTCCTCTCTCTACTGAAATCATTTTCAGCAGCCACCTGGTTACAAGGTCCTCTGATAGCCATACTTCAGAATGAGATTCCCTAGCCCTCTATGGTGTTTGACCACGCCTATTTCCTTGAAACGTTCTTTTTTTTTTAACATTTCATTTTAATTTAATTCTTTTATTTTATGCTTAGGAGGATTTTGCCCGCATGTACGTCTGCACAACATGTGCTTGCCTGGAGTCTGCAGTCCAGGAGAGGGCGACAGAATTGCCCAGGAACTGGAGTTCACAGCCAGTTGTGAGCCGCCATATGGATGCTGAAAATCAAACCTAGGACTGCTGGAAGATTAGCCGGTGCTCAGAAAGGATGTGGATTTGGTTCCCAGCCCCCATATAGCAGCTCACAACCATCTGTAACTTCGGTTCCAAGAGATGTGACACCCTCTTCTGGTCTCTGTCAGCACCCGGCACACAGTTGGTACACAGACATATGTGCAGGCAAAACACCCGTACACATAAAATAAAAACAAATCAATAATTTTCTTAAAGACAGGCCCTTAG